>VYZT01005697.1:97337-109257 GCA_013400735.1 Pomatostomus ruficeps
AGAGAAGAGAAGAGAAGAGAAGAGAAGAGAAGAGAAGAGAAGAGAAGAGAAGAGAAGAGAAGAGAAGAGAAGAGAAGAGAAGAGAAGAGAAGAGAAGAGAAGAGAAGAGAAGAGAAGAGAAGAGAAGAGAAGAGAAGAGAAGAGAAGAGAAGAGAAGAGAAGAGAAGAGAAGAGAAGAGAAGAGAAGAGAAGAGAAGAGAAGAGAAGAGAAGAGAAGAGAAGAGAAGAGAAGAGAAGAGAAGAGAAGAGAAGAGAAGAGAAGAGAAGAGAAGAGAAGAGAAGAGAAGAGAAGAGAAGAGAAGAGAAGAGAAGAGAAGAGAAGAGAAGAGAAGAGAAGAGAAGAGAAGAGAAGAGAAGAGAAGAGAAGAGAAGAGAAGAGAAGAGAAGAGAAGAGAAGAGAAGAGAAGAGAAGAGAAGAGAAGAGAAGAGAAGAGAAGAGAAGAGAAGAGAAGAGAAGAGAAGAGAAGAGAAGAGAAGAGAAGAGAAGAGAAGAGAAGAGAAGAGAAGAGAAGAGAAGAGAAGAGAAGAGAAGAGAAGAGAAGAGAAGAGAAGAGAAGAGAAGAGAAGAGAAGAGAAGAGAAGAGAAGAGAAGAGAAGAGAAGAGAAGAGAAGAGAAGAGAAGAGAAGAGAAATGAAAACCAGGATGCTAAAGAAGACTAAGGCTGAAGACATTCTTTAGCATCCCCCTCCTATTCAGAGGGGAGAAATGTCTTGCAGCTACAAAGGCAGCTTACAGATAGCTCCCCTAAATGTCCAAATCTCATTGCTTTACACATGCATACGTACCTGCATCTTAGAGAAATTTTGTTTGTATTTGGAAAGAAGAATTTGTAGCTGTTGTCTCCAAAGGTTCCAGTACCTGACAGATGAGACTAGGGACCAGTAGTGTACCCCAAAGTGTGAAGGTAGCTGTACTACTCAAACAGGACAAAATTGCCAGGTATAAACTTCCCTGTCACATCTTGCCCAAATGATGCAACAATGTCCAGCCCTCCTCTTCCACCACTACAACTCCCTTCCTTCCCCAGCACTGGCTCTAATTGCATTTAAAGCAACATAGAGTTTAAACTAACATGCAATTGTGACAGAACACCACCACTCTAGAAGTTCAGCATTTCACAGTGGCCCATAAAAATTACTTCCTTTTTCTTATATTAGGTTGAGATTATATTTATTTGTATTTGCAAATTTTTCAGGTTTTGTATTTGGGGTATTTTAACAGTGTAATTTTAATCCTCGTGTATCCTGAAGGAAGACCCTCAGATATATGTGGATATAGAAACAGCACTTTGACTAACATTAACATTGGCCACTTCAATGTGATTTTTAAAGATACTGGTGATTTTGTTGCTGTTCTAACAGTAGTAATAAAGAGAAAGGAAGAGTTCTGCACAGAGTGTAACTGTGAAATAAGCAGAAAAATACATCTAAATGGAGTCCTAGGACTACCAAAGAACCATTTCTCTGCCCCTCTTCGCCAAACATATTGATAGTTGCTGATTTCCTTTAGGTTTTATCCAACACTAAAGGTCATCAATAACCTGTCTCACCTGACCGAAACTGCCAGTTTATGTAGAACTGTCACTTTCACCTCACTCATCTGAAATACATGTCACAACAGGCAACAGCAGTTGTCTGCGCTACCCCCGAATTGTTGAAAAAGCTCATTTTAAAGCCCTAATGCACCTTGGTATTGATTGCAATGAATGAAAGCTCTGAACCCTAAAACAGGAAAGTGACTGAGAAAACAGCAAAAATGAAACAGTATTTTGGAATTAATGGGAAGTTTTGCAAAAGACAGAGCACCTGATTGCTCTGAATTGAATTCCAAACAGTAATTTCAGAAAATATGGCCGCAATGTGATCAAATATTTTCATATCACATATGAAGTACTTTGTAGTGAGCTCCCAGGAAGTGAAAAATTATCCCTGTCTGCTTCTGAATGCTTTTAAATATAATGCCTAAGAAGAATCTGAGATCAGGTGAACACTGTTTCTCAATGAATATTTTCCCCAGAAGAAGGTTTAAGTTGAGAGACATACTTTGGCATTTAAAGGAATATAATCTAAAGCATAACTGTCAGATTTAACATTAACATGTCACAACTGTTAAATGGTTGAGACTATTGATAGACAAATGTATAACAGGAAAAGAACAACTAAAAAAATTAACCTGTAATAGCTTATAATATAAGAAACAATATTAATAAAAAATGTCTTGTTCACATCTGAGAATTTCAAATATCCTGATAATATTCCATGTGTTGACTTTTCCTGGGTAAGTAGTCTTGTTTCCTATTTTTTCTACGTATGCTATCAATATTGTCATGGTTATAGTCCAGCTAAATTATTACTACATATGTACAAAAATTCTGAAAGAGGTTGGATTTAGAATGAAAGTAAGCATTCCAGATTTGCACATTGCTTCTCTGCCTACAAAAAAAAAAGAAAGGAGAAATCAGAATCATAGTTGAATAAAAATACATGTATTTCACGTAAGTTATTATTAGAGAACTTTATGACGTTAATGAGAGCATTTTTACCAGCTTCACTAGGTGTTTTGTCCTTTAGTTATGTGCATAAAGTTCTTGTAATGGAACGTTAGCTTCAATGGGTTTTAGGACTGAGACAAATTAAGATTTTTCTACTAAAAATATGTTCATCAGGCAGTTATAGTTAAACCAAACTCTTTTTGTGACTCTTAGGCTTTAAATCTCACTTACTAAAAATTGCATTTTAATAGCAAAAAGACAAAGCACTGAATATAAACTGTCTGAATTATTCATGGTGATCTGGAAAAATTAATTGATACAGAATACTGAATGTCCAAGCAATATTCCTTTTGATATTTCTCACCTTTTTTTGCCTGTTTTGTAAAATTAAAAAAAAATCCTTTTCTCATAACAAATGTAAAATATCAAAGGCATTATAGAATAATTTGTAATATAAATACTCAGGTGGACTTGAAATACTGCCTGCTGCATAACTACAATTTTTTCAAGTTTCAGCTAAAGAATTAAAAATACCTTATCTTTTTCATATTTTTAAAGTTTGTGTCTCAGAATTGTTATACTGAGCATAAATACCCACAGACCTTTAAGAATTTAAAAAGAGTGCCTTTATGTAGTTTGTGTTCATTCTGAAAGGTTCTCTATAAAACATATGATCTAAACCCAATCACATCACTTAAGCTGAATCAAGGACATGCTTTCTTGTATAAATGAAAACAAACAAAAAAATGCAAAACAAAGCAAAGCAAAGAAACAAAAAACCCACCAAAGCTGTAATTTGAGAGACAAGAAAATGTCATTTAAAAATAATGTATTGGCACCTTGATCTGCTGAAACTAATATTGGATGACCAAGGAAAGGAAAGTGATCCAAGGTGCTTTTGCCCTGCCTTGATGCTGGATATAAAAACTGAATTGTGTAGAGAGGACATGGACATTTTTACATCCCACTGCTGTTCTGAATCTGTTTCATGTAAGTCAGGGGAACTGTGAATTCTTGTCCTCTTCCTAATTACCTGCTCAAGTTCTTGAGACAGTATCGATGGTTTTATCCTCATGAAATCTACTACAAATAGTAGTATGTCAACAGGACTGGAACACCTCTTATACCTCAGTCTGACCACAAGATCCAGCTGAAGGCTGAGAAAAACATTTCCAAAACGTACATCAGTTTGGTGACAGTGCTACATTTTCCCAAGATGGGCTGTAGCTGAGACACAGAATGAAAATCCTGTATACTGCCTGTACAATAGTCACAAGTGTGATCTGCTTGCTGCTTGCAAATCTAGTAATGAAAAATCACCTGTAGAGCCAAATCAACTGGACTGTAAAAAATACCTTTTTACTCCTACTCTGCACTATTGTGAAGAGTTAAGCAGACACAGCATAATAACAAACCTTTCTCCTTAATATTAAGTAAGAAAACTCTAACAGCTTCAGTGCCATAAGGTAACGGGAGCCCTGTAGCAGTGTTTCTGGTAGAATTCAGAGATTAGCTTGTGAAAGTTGATTAATTTTTTTTTCAAACTTCAAACCTAAACTCTCTGTATCTCCTTTTCTGAAGAAAAATAAGATTTTTTTTAATAATATAGAAGTAAAAAGAGAAAAAAATCCATCAAGCACTCAAGAGAATACATTAATTATGTTAAACCTTATAAAGTCTTTCATAACTAAACTCACTATCATGAGTTAAAGCATGCTAAAATCTACCTATGTGCTCTAGAACCCAGTTATCATGAGGGGTAGGTTATAAAAGGCTGTAATCAGCTGGGGGCTAGACCAACTACCTAGGAAAGAAGATGGGAATTGTTGCTCTAACATAATCCTACAAATAAGGAATTTCCTAGAATGGGGCTCTGCTTCAGCTCAAAAGCAATGATGACCTTAACATTGAGAGAAGAACCCTTCTGATTTAAAAGGGGTGGCATAGTAAGCTGTTGACATTAATTCCCTATATATTAAGAGGGAAGGACTGGGAGAATAATACTGATAATGTCTTGTGGTTTTATTCTTTCATGGATAGGAAGTGACAGAATTTGAAATATCTAGGAAACTGCTAATATACTGCAAGTTCCTACCAATGGTAGGATGCTATTCCCCATAACTCCATCCAACTCATCTATCCCCCTGGTTTGAGAAGACTTTTCTTGTCTGCCTGTTCTCTATGAATCTGAACTAATCAAACCATCTTCCTTCTCATCTTCCTTATTGCTGACACTTTTCTGCTCCTCAGGGCCTATTTCCTCTCATCATCATTTTTCATGTGAAATTTCTGAGGCAGAAATGTTCTGAGAAGCAGGAAATGCTGTGTTCTCTTCCTAACTGCATCGCTGCCCCCGTTACAAGCAAGTCGTCTTACCTTCCTGCTTGTTTCCTTAACTCCTATCCAAGTCTCTAAACTTAAGGTTCTAAGGTCACACCTGAACAGATACATGCTGTTTAAAACACTGGGTATACAGCTACATTCATTTGCTTCTTTCAGCCAAACCTGACCAGGAAATCTGCTAAATGTGCCTTCCTGCAGACCGAAACAAAAGGTGTAGGAACTTGCGTGATGTTGAGTATCTCCTGATGTAGGACGAGTGTATTAACATTTGTTGAAGCCTACAACGAAATCCAGACTTGCAACATCTCTCAGGGTGTTAATAATTTACAATACGAAACACCGTATTTCTAATTATGTACAGAAAAAACCCCCAGGAATTAGCAAATAGATATTGCTAATTTACTGAAATTGGCTGTGGAAGGCCAATTCATATCATGACACAAATAAGAAAATATTAACAGAAAAAAACCCCAGCAATGAATAAGTAAGTCCTAAATATCCTTAGAAAAAAAGGGTAATCTGTGGGGGTTTGCCCTAAGATGTTACAAAACCTAACACAGACTAAGCAATTGTTATGAATACTGACCTATACTACCTTGTTCTCTCACTGTAACTATACCCCAGTAAATTTAGACATATGGACTTTGCAAACGGTATCTAAGCTGTGCATGGTTTTAACCAAGATATTAAAAAGTTGAGCAGGTAGACTGTCTGCTAACTATCTATCAAGAGAAATAAAGAAGCTCAAACAATTTCTAGAAATACAGGTTTACTCTGGGAAAATCTCTCTGCTTTACTCATAAGCAACATTATCTTCCTAGGATTAATGGATGAACTAGCAAAATCTGATTCCCTCAACTCACTTGGTAGATACCAGAAGACAAACTTCTTAATTTGGCATACATGAAGTTGCTGTAGTCAGAATAGCCTTTCACATGTCCTAAACATTTTTCCTAACCCACATCATCATCCACAGAAACTGAGAAGGTGATTATAGACATGAATGGAAGCAAGTCAGTAGGGATATGTGGCTTTTATGGCCAGTTATATTTATCATCATTAAAATCTAGAAAGAGCTAGAAAAAAAAGCACTGGAAATTTGCTGTGATTTCTTGGAAAGAAAGCTTCTATCCAGCTTTAATAAAGATACCTACATATTTTTCATAGACCAGTTTCATTTGCTAAGTAATGGGGCAGGCTGAGATTGTTGTAACAACCTCTGGTATCTGTGAGTTCCAGCCAGCATATGCAATGGTGCCTGAAAAAGTTATAGAAACATTGTCAGGAAATTCACAGGAGGTTATGTAGCCCTCTTGCCATAAAGCAGGATCAGCTGTAATTGCCTCTCAATCAACAGCTGAGGGCTTGTCTGGGTTATGGGATCTACTGCAAGACCAGAGACTCCTGAAAAGCTCTGCATGAGCCAGCTCACATCCATGAGCAGGAGAGTTGTGCTGGCAGGACACTGACACACTGGGTCCTGACCCTCTGCAGTCACCATTGTGACCGTATCTCTCTTTTCCCCATTTCACTGTCATGGAGTGATCCCAAAGACCATCTTGCATTCATCCTATACTTCCTGGGGTTTGAGGCAGGGTTGGGTTTCAGGTGTTTTTTTTCTTTCCCTTTTCAGGTTACTTTTAATAATCAAGAGCTGACTAGCCCTACACATAGGAGTGTACCTGATGTAGTGAAATTTCTCTAACACAGAAGATATATTTGGAGATGTTTTATAGGTATAATCCTCCTAGAAAAAGAGAACGGGGAGATCCTCTTTGTCATTGATGTTGTCATTATAAATATTTTTTCAGTGGTTGCCACTCACTCATTATTCAACAACCTTCCTTTCAGCATCTAATTGAGCTGAAAACCAGAGGACAAGCCATTTTGCCCCTGTTTGAATCAGTCATTTGAAGAGTTTTAAGCTTAGACAAGTTTTGATGAGTTTGAACTGCAATACAGAATATTACAGCTAGGCTTTCACTTACCTTGATAAGCAGCTACCCACCAGCTTCAGCCCTTCTGCTTTTCCTTCAAGAGCTCAAAACCGTGTTCAGAATAGGAAGTACCTTGCCTAGAATGCTATGAACTTTCCATGGACCTACTAAGCTAGGCGATTAGCTATGACAAACCTTAGTTCACCTCCAGTGTATCCCTGATCCTATTTGATTTCATCTCTTTTATACTGCAGTTATTGATACATGGCAGATTGCAGTGAAATAAACACAGTATTTTCAGATTTATATTTTAACATTTTAAATCTTATCAGTATGCAGCACTATGAAGAGGATTGTGGATGCTGATCTAATCCACCTACTTTTCTGGTGGCCAGATTTTCTGTAATAAAAATGCAAATAATCCCTAGAATGACATACCAGTTTAAAATATTTCTACTTTTCTTCTGTAAACTGACAGCAAATTGTCTTTCCTTGCTAAGTATGCTTATTTGTTAAGAATATTTTCTTCATGCTAAAGAAGCTAAATCTAACGTGACCTTGAGTGTGATAATTTTAAATACAACACTGCATTTCTAGATATAGCAGTTATTTCTCCCAATATGTTTCTGGTACATATCCTTAAATAGATATTGACTCCCTAGTTGCCTAACTTTGCAATATTAAATTTTATATATTCTAACATGTTAAGGTCTGAAAAAATCCTTGGGTTGAATGCACAATTTCCGTGACTTAAGTGCAACGTGAAGAACTACAACTGTAAATGGCCAGTCCTATTCCTTTATAGCTTATTTATTTGTAATTTGTAATAATATATAGCTTCTAAATTTGAGAAAAAAACATTCACAAGTAAATTAGTCATGCAATTGTATTTTAAAATTGCTTTATGCAGTTGCTCTGAGGCCATTAAAAAAGCAGATACTTTAACTTCTATTTTCCACATGAGGAATCAAAGATGTATTAGGAAAATGCTAAAAGCCTGCCTTTTAGGTATTCCAGACTTAAATTTTGAACTACTGAGCTGTCCCAAGCTAAGGATTTGACTGAGAGGAAAAACTTGCAGAGCTAAAAAACACCCCAGAGACTGCCTGATGGGATATTTATTTCTTATGAAATAGTTCAAAACAATTCATACAAAGATTGTTTCTATTAAAATGAACTCTTACATTCACTTTCTCAATTTCCCACCATTTTCCATTTAAGGTTTTTGAAACACCTTGCAGCTACTAATGTAATAAGCCCATGATATTTCTGTGAAGATGAGAGAAATTATTCTCATGTGGTTTAGACTGATTCAGCACTGCTTGTATTAGTGGCAGGTTTCATCTTGATCCTTTTTCTTTTCTGATAGTAGAGATTGCTCATGTGTATAACCTGTTTATGAAAGAGTTTATGTCAAGAGACTGGTACAAAGGAGACATAAATGATCTTAACAAACTAAAGAAATAAAAAAGAAATTTAATGTGCAACAAAGACACAATGAGGTACAGAATAGAAACAAAACATTTGTGTAGGAAAAAATACAACTTTTATATTAAAAGCACCAATGTTCCCAAATTCAGAGATATATAGGAAGTTACCAGCATATATCAGCACAGTGGAAATAGCCTTTTGAATTGAAATGGGGATATTTTGATATTTTATTTAATGTATGGGGAGGGGGGGAAGATGTTTTTATTTTTGGTAGTCATCAACTTCAGAAGTGTCTTAAACCATGTAATAAGTTATCATTAGTCAGTTATCATTATTGTGAATTTCAGAGTTACAGGAGATTTTGGCTGAACACATATTTTTCACATGGGGAGATTTACCAGAATGAAAGGCAGTGAGTATAGAACTGAGGAATCACCGAAGGGGATGGTAGTTTTCTCACATCACTGTGTGGTTTCACGAAAGTCCCACATTCCATGATGACCAAGAAAGATGTGCAGCTCCACTCAATTACTGCTACAACTTCACCCAGCCTAGATGTGGCTTCAATACAACACTAGTATTGCAAGAGGACAAGCCCAGGAAATTTCAGCTGCTACAGCCTGTTGACCAGAATGTTTTTCTTCCTCCCACAGTTGTATTCAGCAGCATTTACTAATCTGTTTCTAGGGGAAATAAGGAGCTGGGTATTACTTCAGTAGCTGAATCCACTTACTTCTAAGCTATTTGGATCAGTAGAACCCTTAATAAATCAAGAAGCAGGTAAGAGCAGGGATAAGTGAATTTCCAGCAAGGATCCATCACTGCTTCTTGCCAGGGGAAAGCAGGGATATTCACTTTCTGTGATGACTTAAAGTCAGCAGATATCAGATTTGCTGATTTCCAAGGAATACCTCATTGTCCCTATGGACTCCCTTCAGGTTTGGGGTAAGAGAATTCTCTACCTTTCCTGTTGAATCTGTGCCACTGTGCAATGAAGTATTCCTGGGGCCAGAAGAGGGAAACACAAGCATAAGCATGAACAATTTATGACTTGTACCTAAAGGGCAACGCCTAAGGAGACAAGAAGCCTAAATTTTGGTCCTTGTTCTATACATATTTCTGTATTTTTCTCCCTTACGTGCAGCTCTCACAGGATAAACAGTGTATGAATCAGGGTACTAATCCTGTTCACAGCTGAAGCCTCTGTCTCTTGGCAGTCAGCTCAAAAGTTTGCTCTCTTTTTCCCAGGGCCCTACAACATTCTTATCTAAGCTGTCCATAGCTTTCCTCTTCATCTGTTTTTGTACTGCTTCTAGAGCTTCTTTGTTCATTCCCACACAAGCAAACAGGCACAGTAGGTCCAGTGAATTCTTTGTGTGTTGAATATACTGTACATCAGTACAGTACATGATGGGTAGGTCTGGCATGTCTGGGAAATATTGAACTGCCTGAGCATGCAATCCAACATGTCTGGGATTTCCATGCTGGCTATGTACATAAGTCCTGGAAAAATACCTACATATTTTTCATAGACCAGTTCATTTTTTCACATGAGGGGATTAATACATTGTAATCAGTTCACTTTCCATCTTTTGATAAACTAAGCCTATTAAATTCAAGCCTCTGACCACGTATTGTATGGTCCAGCATCCTCCCTAGCACTAAAATCACTATTGTGATTCCTTTCTGCACAATCTCAGGTTTGTGAACAGTGTTTTAAAAATACAGTCACAGGAACTGTATGCCTCATTCAAAAAGCAATCTCAGCGATGCTATACAAAGAAGGCAAAACCCCTTCATGCGCCTCGTCAGTAAAATACATGGCCAAAAGGCAGTGTTTCCAGGTTGTGGCAAACAGTATGTTTTTATAAACTACTCTCATGCAAATCACGGCGGGCTTTTTTGGTGGAAATTTCTGGTGAATCAAAAGTACTCTGACCCCTGCAGGTGCTTCGGCAAACTGACACGAGGGGGCTGAGGATGAGAGGAGGAAGAACTTGCATTTTTGAGGAAACGGCACAAAATTTGCTTGGTGTGTTGTTTCACCCGGGCGTAACGTCCATTTGCCATAACATTCAGAGTTAGAGGCCTTGTCTAATATGACCTTCAGGGTGTTTTCCTGACCTACTGCTTTCCAGAATTCAGGAACACACAATGTTTCTGATTGTTCTCAAATGCACACATTGGGTTTGTTTATATCAAAACACAGTCCATTTAGCAAAACCAGCTTGTCATTTACTTTCCAAGTCTCTTAAAAATATATCACAGTATTACTTCACATACTATTGCCCAGTAAATTGCTGTTTGTGCATTCGTTGCTGAGTTATGTCAGCTGAACGGCCCTAATCTATGTAATGTATGCTGGATCAAGTGTTTCATGGCAATAACGGGATTTCACTGAAAAACAGACCAATGTCTTGCAAACTATTGAGACTAATGAAAATATTGTAGCTCTTGAAAAATATCTCCTACAGTTTAGTTTGAGTTCTGGATGGATCACAATACAGCCTGTTATTCTGCTGCAATAAAACTATTATTATTTTTAAAAATAGACAAATATGGGAAATGCTTTCCTTTAGACAAATATGGAAATGCTTTATTTTTCAACATCATGTTACATGGCTGCACTGTTTCCATTATCAATGGGCCTGTTCTAGAAATAGGGGATATTTTCTACCGGTAGGTATTTAGGCTGGAGTCAACAACAGTGAATTACAGTGCTTTTAAAACTCACCTAAAAGGTATGCCTGTGCTGACAAAGCTTTACACTATAGTTGTCTCTTCCTGGTGGCAACTTTGCATTGCCAGTTTGGAGCTTTGCTCTTCCATAGCAACTCCTCGGTTGACATGAGAACTGGTTGTGCCAAAGTGGACAAGTGTGTGGGACTAGAGAAACTGTAGAAGCCATACCTTGGCCTCTCTGTATTAATATCTATTAAGGTTTCAGACCCTTCTTCCCAAATTGCTGGCACCGGTACACACAACCTAAGCCTTCCTAGGCTCAACACCCTGCAGCTGAGAAAACCCACTTGCGGTGCCAATGGCTTCTTACTCTGAAAGACCACAGCCCCCGGCATTCGTGACCGCGGGATGCATCGTTCCCAAAGCTGCCATCGCACCTTGGGCTGGGCAGGACACGGCAGCGGCAAGTCCCGCTCTGAGATTTTACCGAAGGGCTGCCCTGTGCGGGCAACTCCCTCCTGCTTCCCTGCCGTCTCCTCCGCCCGGCCGCTGCCGCCGGCGGTTGCAGAGGGCAGACAAGGCAGCATTTTGACCTCCGGCAATACCGTTCCTTTCGGTTTCCCTCCCGGGTCGGGGCAGGCACCTCCGGCCAGCCGCACTCCGCCGGAGCGAGCGCCGCGCCGAGCGCTGCCGCCTGCCGGCCTCGTTGGGCCAGCGCCACAGCGCCGCCGCACCTCTGGGCCGTCCTCGGCCCGCGCAACCCCTGCGCACCGGGCGGCGGCAGGCCTGGCCGGCTCTGGGCAGTGACGGCGGCCGCTCGGTGGGGAACACCGGCCGGCAGCCGCGGGCGCCTCTCGCCCGTGTGCCGGCGAAGAGCACCAGGCGGCCCGAGGCCGGCTTTTGGTGCCGAGGTCGACGGGCGAGCGGAGGCACCGCCACTTGTTTATGAGCGGGCGGCCCGGAATAGCGCTGCGCCGCCGCTAGAACGGGACAGCCCCTCCCGCCCCCGCGGAGTGGCTCCGTCACGGCTCCTCC
>VYZT01005697.1:109293-129803 GCA_013400735.1 Pomatostomus ruficeps
CCTCCGCACCCGCGGGGCACCTGGGCGCGCCCGGGAGCCCGGCTGCGGGAACGGAACGGGGCGGGGCGGGGAGCGACCGGCTCTCCTCTGCCGTAGCGCCAGGGCTGAGAGGGCACGGAGCTGCTCCCCGTCCCGGATCCCCGCGCCCCTCGAGGGAGCGGGCAGAGGAAGAGGAGGAGGCTCTCGCCGCCGCGGCCGGGGACGGAGAGGCCCCATGCACGGCTCCCCGCGGCATCGCCCTGCTGGGGCTGCGCCCTTCGCGGGGCCCTCTCCCTCCCCGCCCCCGGTGTCCCCCGGGCCGCCGCCAGCCCGTCCCCGCGGTCTGGCGCCGCCGCCCCGCTCCGCTCCGCGCCCGGAGCCCCGGGAGGGGGAGGGGAGGTGCAGGGGGAGGCGGAGGCGGCGGCCGCTGTGGGGCCCAGGCAGCTCCTCGCCTCCGTTGCGCCTCTTCCAGCCCCAGGATCTAGGGCTGGGCGGGCCAGCCCCGGCAGCGCCCAATGAGAGCGCCGCAGACGGGCGCTTGGGGCGGTGCGAAGGCGAGCGGCGCCCAATGGGGGCAGGGCAGAGGGCGCACTTGGAGCGGGGCGAGAGTGAGGCAGGAGACGAGTCCGGGACTGGGGACGCGCGGGGGACGGAGCCAGCAGCCGTCGCCGCCGCAGCCGCGCTCGCAGCCGCTCACACGGACGGCGCCGCGGAACGGGGAGCCAGCGGGCGAGGGACGAACGGACTGAGGGACGTCGCTACCCGGAGGGGGCAGCGGGCGGAGCCGCCGCCCGGAGGAGAAGTTTGGCTGAAGCGGCCGCCGCCTCCGAGAGAGGAAACTTTCCTCGGGGGGCCGGAGGCGGGGGCGGCGGGAAGGAGCCGCGGCACGCTCAGGTCCGCCGCCCGGCGAGGGGGCTTCCGAGAGGCTCCCCCCGGCCCAGGCCGGGCTGCGGCGGCTGGGATGTACCTGGCAGTGGTCTCGGCGGGGAGGAGACGCCCGGGCGGAGACGGCGGCTGGCACCTGGCGGCCGCGGGGTGGCTGTTCCTGCTGGCCCTGCTGCTAGGCGAGTCGGGGACGCGTGCTCTCGTCTGCTTACCCTGCGACGAATCCAAATGCGAAGAACCGAAGAGCTGCCCCGGCAGCATCGTGCTGGGGATCTGCGGCTGCTGCTTCATGTGCGCTCGGCAGCGGAATGAGAGCTGCGGGGGAGTCTATGGGCTGCACGGAGCTTGCGACCGGGGCTTGCGCTGTGTCATCCGACCGCCGCTCAACGGAGACTCCATCACCGAGTACGAAGTGGGCGTCTGCGAAGGTGAGAGGCGGCGGGACACCATCCATCCCTCCATCTCTCCCCCTGGGTGGGGGTACCCGATGGGAGACGGGAAAGGAAGGAGGGCGCACCGGAGTCTAAGACGTATTTAGGTGCGCCCTCCTTCCCTTCCAGCCCGCCCGCCTGTCCCATCTGCGATCGTGTCTTCTAATCTTCCCTGCTTAAAAACCCCCACAAACTCCTACTGAGAAGTTTGCCCTTAATTTTCTTACCCTAAACCTTAAGGTTCTACCAATTCTGCCTTCTCGTAGCGTGTCACTGGTTTGCTAATAGCTCTTATGAGCTACTGATGCCCAACTAAAATTCCTTGATAAAGAGTCGGGAAGGGTTTGGCAGATGGGGATCGGTGGAGGTCAGTCGTGCACACATGATGCTTGTTCTGGATTCCCTCCTGTTTGAGGAAACAACAAAGACTGATCATCTGTTATAAAGTTTTCTTTCCTGTTCCTGTCGCTTAATATCTCTGCCTGTCCTGCTCGGCATATAATGATAAGCGGTGCCTTTTTCCCTCCTGGAGCATCAAGGGTGTGGGTGAAATACCCACGGCAAAACTCCTCTCAAAGTCACTTCAGCTTCCTGCCGTCTGCTTGTGAGATGATGAATTGGTATGAAATGCAAAAGGAGTTCACCCCCCTTCAATTTTTTATCTATCAGAGTTCCTAAGATTTATTTTTTTATATATCGTACATTAATGAAAGGCCAGGGGCAAATTTTTAATCTCTCTTTCTCTTGTACCTCCAATTGCCTTTTCCCCCAAGTTGAGGGAAAACATGGCGCTGTAAAGAGATTACAGATAAGCAGTAATTTGGGGTATGTATAAATGTATATGTGACTCGGAGAGGGAGCTTCGACAGTTCTGGAAAGAGAGTCGGAGGCAGTCTCCTCTCGGCGGGTAGAGGGCAGTAGAAAGTCCAGAGAGCTGGTGAGGCAGCATCTGTCCAAAACACTTGCATTTAAAATGATACACTATTTTAAGAAAGCTAAACCCGGTCATTTTTAGTGGGCAGCTGACCTTTGTCCTGGCTCTCATTATTAGTTTAAAACTCCATTTGCCTCCATAACAAATAAATTGCAAACCACAGCAGAGCAGGGTAGTGTGTCCCATCTCGCCTGTGCTACAACCAGTGCCATCAGCCTCGGGAGCTGATGCTTGGGTGGGATGAGCTTCAGGTTAAAAGCTGGATTGTTAAGCTTTTTAAAATGGCCCTAAACTATTTTGAAGACCTTGGCTGAGACTATGTTGCTGAATATGTACATTGATGTAGTCTCTTATTTTTAATATGTATTGGAAAAGTTTTTGTAAGTAGAAAAGTACAAGCAAAGGTATTTTGAAAACTTACCTGGTTCTGGAGGAGTTTCTCTTGTCGTGTGTTTTCAAGTAAAAGCAGGGCTAAAATAGCTTCCCCCCTTCTCGATGGTTAAAGGAACTAAAAGCCTATAGTCATTAAAGGCTTTAATGCTCCAATTCCCTTACTGTATCACAGTATGGACATCTCTGGCAGTTTAGGAGTATTTCATTCCTTTGAAGTGATGCAATCTATACGTTGCTGTAGTTCAACTCATAACATGTCCCATCTACTGCTGAAAATAGTATGAAGCATTTGTTGGCGAGATTGTGTTTTAATTAGTGTTGTGGTTAGAAACTAGTTCCAGCTGTCCCTATAGGAATAGTCCTAGAGGAGGGAGGTAAAGAGGAGGGAGATAACAATCTATTAACTGTAACTAAGAGAGATGAGTTAAAGTAAGAAAATTAAATAGGTAAGTTATCTATTTAATTTTTGTTCTCAGAAATGAAAAGCAACCGAGCTGAATTGTTAGCCTAATAAATAGTCTTGGAATACCTATTAGTGAATTGTCAGGAAACTGCCTCATCCTAAGGAACAGAAGTAATATGTTGTTCTTCACTCACGGTGCATGTTTTGCACATGAGGTGGCAGCAAGGATAAAAGGGTACTGATTGTACTGCCTCTGATCACTAACATGAGGTTGAATAGCTCTGGTTTTTTGATTGTGATGACCTAAACAGTCGTGCACTTTACAGGCACACATACAACAGGCTAGGCTGGTGATGCCTGATGTGAGTGACGTTAAGCCATGCCTTTATCCATTAACAGAATAAAGGCTGCGATTTTTTTGTTGTCTTGCACACCAGAGTGCAAACCCTTTCCTTCCCCAGTCCAGGGACGAGAAAATGGAATTGTCTCACAGAACTGTGTGAGTAGAAATTCCTGTTTTTACTCTCCTTCTTGTCTCTATTCTTTTCTTTCATTGCAATTTTTTACACTGAAATGACCCCTACTGGCTACAGTTATAAGCATGTTTTTTTTGTATCATTTTTGAAGCTTCATCCCGGTCTTATTTCAGACTATCATCACATGCTAGTCTACAGAAGACTTGCAGAGCTGGAATAGCATCAGGTAGAAATACTTGTCTGCTAACTTGGTTTTAGCATTTAACACACTTGACATAAATGAGTTCCATAACACCTGACAGAGAAGTCTCCGTGGCATCTGTTACTGGTAGCTTCTCTTTCTGAAATGACAAATAGACTGTTCTTTGCTGTTTGTTAATGAAATCTGTTGCTTATCCTGAGGGTTTTTCCCTTTATCATTCTAACACCTGAAGGAAGTTCTTGTTCATCTCACCACCTTAACTATTCACTTCTCTAAGCAGTTCTGTGGCTCCTTTTGTGTCGTTATCCTGAAATGGGTAAATGCCTTTCCTGAATGCAGTTGTATTCTTAGTAAATAATAATTCCGAGGTCCTGGTGCTGATGGCTACACCTCCTGAAGGGCATTCTTGATAGACTTTGCACACCTCCAGCCTCTGTTGAATTTTCAACATCCTTTACAGGGATTTATTTGTTGGATTGGTTCGATGAGGTGTTGGGAGCCTACAGCCTCTTCCAAATACTCTTAGGATTGAGAAATTTTGAGTGCAAACAGGAACTACCCTTGCTCTCTGCCTTTGAAGGTAGCCCTAGAGCTACCACTGAATTAGACTGAAGTTCTCCAGAAACACCTTAGCCTTGGCTTGTGCAGCTGGGCAGGGCTCTGGCTTTCCAGGGAATCAGAGAGCCTTGGAAGAGCTCTGCCAAAGAAGTTAGGTTACTCTGTGAAGGCATTCCTTGAGATGACTCTCTTGTCTGTTTCAGTGTTTCACCATTTTGTGGTGCTATTAGATGAAGAGGCCGACATTGCTTTGCTAAACTGCTCAAAGTCATCACAATAGCAAATAATATAACACTGAAAATGAGCTGAAATTATTTTTAACTGTGTAATAGAAACATAGGTTTTTGCAATATATTTGAAATGCATAGTTAACAAAACTGCTAGTCTTGCGGTGTTCTTAGTATTTCCTTAGAATATACTTCCATATGAATTAGCCTCTAGGTAGACACTGAAAGAAAGTATCACTGTGCCAGTAGCTTACCAATAATATCTGTTACTTTGTCTGGTTTTGGTTTGTTGGTTTGGTTTTAGTGGAGTATTGTGTGTGTTTTTTGCTTTAGTTGCTGGTTAGAGTTTTTTTGGTGGGGGGTACAGTTATTGCTGTATTCTTTTTGCTTACTGACAGTAATTTAAGGCTTGCCTTGAGTACTTTAGGTTTGTCTGTCTAGTGCATTACTTCTGAACTGGGGTTCCCTTGGGACCAAGAGAAGGTCGCTGTAGCAGATTTTAGGCAAGTATTGGGAAGTATGTGTGTTAATCTCGTAGGAGGATGGCAGAAGCTTTCCTTACTGTGGCTAGTCCTAATCTCATTTGCTGAACTGCATCTTTTTGGGTGTTTGGAGCATTACAGTCTGTCTGACTCCTTGTTGGGGCAAGGTGAGCAAGCTTGGATGTGTCCATTGTCCCTCTCCTCACCTTTAAGTCTTCCTAGTTTTCCTCCCTGAGAAATATATAAGGGCAGAGTGTATGGTGTGTAACTGAAGCTTGGTGAAACTGGAGCTGATGAGAAGAATTTAAACCTTGAAAGCTTAGCCTTTTTGTCAAAATTCGGAAGAGGAAAGCTAAGCTTGTTTTTTTGTTTTGTTCAGGCATTAGTTCACGTGTGCTAATGGAGTTCTTCCCTGCTTTACTGAAGGAAGAACAACTTGCTTACGGACTTGATAGTATTTTTATCATAAGTAGTGCTGATGCTTGTAACTTTGGTAGCTAGTACCCCTTGGAGAACCTTGTTTTCAGTTGTTTTCAGTCCTGTGCTCTCTAATGGATCAGTGGACACAAAACCCTCAACTTGATGTTCTGTCTCCAGAGAGCCTGCTATACAACACTCTTGGCTTCTTGCCTGTGATGCAGTCCAGACTTTTAAAGATCAGGCAGTATTTTGCTTTCAGTAGAAGTTACTGAAATTCAAGTAATTTGGAAGCTGCATGTGGGTAACCCAGTTGTTTACATCTGTTTGGACTGGACAGTGCTGCCCAGATTTCTTAACTTTTTGTTTGGTTGTGTTTTCTTTCTTTGTTATGTAGTGAATGACTGGGGAAGTGCCCAAGTGATTCTGATGTCCATGTGTGTGCAGAGAACTTCCTTCAGTAACATCAAGTGCTAGAACTGATGATCTAGTTGGGGACTTCATCAGTATTAAGTGGTGTACCAAATGGTTGGTGGCGTGAATACAGTCAAAGCACTTTTCTCAAAGGCTGTCAGCAATCCAGCCTATCAGAAAGAAAAATGGAAAAGTTATTCATGTTGTCAAAAAAGAAAATCATCAGAAAAGTTATGTAAGTTGTGAAACTGAAATGAGAAGTAGTTTTTCCGATATGCTAGTCTTGATCAAATTTAACAGTCCCCTTCCCCTACTCCTCCTCCTTGCCCTCCCCGAAAACACTTACTAGGAGAATGCTGACTTCTTTCACACAGACTGCTGGATAGTTTATAAGCTATTTCTACTCTGTATTCCATCAATGCTGAAATCTCAACATCAGTAAGAACATATAACTCTGAGTGTGGCATGGAATTTGAATTGGATCAGGTGCTTATTTGACTTGGAAATGGTTTCCTCTCTGTTTCTGGGCATCATGTTTCAATTTTAGAAATGACTTGGTTCCAGTATTTCAGCAAAAATTAAATGGAAAAGTCTAACAGATATGAAGCAGGAATTGGTAGGGTTTTGCTGTTGTGGATCAGCACAGTTAGTTTAAAACTAGAAATCTCACTGTGAGTAGGCTGGATTACTAAATTTTTTAACTTCTGTAAGAGGAATATTCTCTTTTTATTTATTTTTAATTTTTGAAACTTTATATAAGCATCCTCTGCTTATGTGAATTTTCCACACAGAAAGTGATTTTTTCACCAGGTTCCCCCAAATCAGGGTGCTTATAAAGATTTTATTCCTTTTTTTTAAAAAAAAAAACTACCTTCAAACTTGCCCCTAGGCATCTTCTATGGTTTAAGCACCCTCTAGCTAACTCAAGGATTCTTGCATAATTTAACTTCTTGCCTGGGACTTAGTCAACCAAAATGTCATTTCACTGACAGGCCTATTATGCAATAATTAACCCATTAATATGGTTCATAAATGCTTTCCTCTTCCCCTCCTTACTTTGTGCTCCCCTTAAGGATTCTTCATCTCAATCAGTAAAGTTTATAGGACCTTGCAGAGAGAACCAAATGTTTCTCTGTTTTAATCGATTAAATACTTTGTAGAGGTGACCTATTAAGTATTTTTGTAACTTATAAACTGCTTTCATTTGAGAATGCATTTAATCCAGCGGGAATGTAAACTTGGGAATCGTGAACTCAGGGTTTTGTCTGAGACTTTGAGTGACACTGGTTGTGTCTGACAATACTGGAATTTAGAAAATGACTGATACTGACACACAAAGTTTATGTATATGGAGAAACTTACCAGCATGGAGAAACTTACATAAACTAAGATGGGAAGATAACTTTGCATAGAGGCTATCTAGATTAAATTCCACATAAGCATAAGGATTAAAAATAGTCCCTGGGGGAGCTCTTGTCTAAACAGACTGGTTTGGCCTTGTTTGGGGCAAGTAAGCCCTTGGTAATGTTTTGAGAAGAATGGAAGCAGTTCACACCTTTACCAGGGGCAATACTCAGTCCCCAGCAGCTTTCACTGGGTATACTGGGTGCTTAACTTGAGAATCTGCAAATAATGTTAACACCACTTTGTGGGTCATGAGTGTGCAAGTCTTTATTAAGACTTAATAAGAAAACGAACTGGGGGTCACAGGGTTGTGGGCAGGAGAAAAAGCACTGACTGGCTCATAGGCATGCACCAATTCCCATGTTCTTACTCATTTCCTAAACTTTAAGCCTTATATAGCCAGCTACCCTTAGGCTTCAGTTGTTGGTTGGGATGTTTTTGTTTGTTTGGATGGGTTTGTTTTTTTTTTTAATTGGTGAAAAAATCTAGCAAGTGTAATGTTTCTGAATCCAAGAGAGTGCATTGTGATGGGTCATTTATCCTTGAAATTAATTAAATGTCAGTGTTTTGCTACAGGCTGTGTTGTACTCTCCTCAAGATTTTTTCAGGAAGGCTGGATGTGTTGTGTGGAGGTATTTCTTCCCCTCACTGGGGGGTTGTTGATAAAAAGCTGGGATCATACTGATAATGGTGTTACACACAGTGACGTAACATGCTGCTTTCACAATAGAAATGCTGAACTTGATGTCTATCTCTAAGTTAGGTTTTAGAAAAACAAAAAAAAAAAGCCTTGAGGGTAATTCTAAATCCAGGCTAGAGTTTCTCCTGTAGTCTTCTGTGACTAAGAAATGGGGTGCAATTCATCTGAAACATGTTGTAATTATGGTATTCAGTGGTGCTGCATTAATGACTGGGGGATGGAAAATGGCAAAATATTTAGGATATTAGATTTCTTACAATAGTGTGGACTGTTCTTGGTATAGGTTGCTTTACTCATGGCCCTGTTCCAGAATTTGTCTTTGACGAAACTTTTCCTACTCCTGTCAGCTTTGCCTCTGCCTAGCAGCTTCAGCAAGCTGCCAGCCAGCTACTTGTTTGCAGTGGAGCTGATGCGTGCTGCTGTACATGCAGGCTGCTGAAGTGTGTGGGTGCAGAGTGCGACTTGGGAAAAAAAAAAAGGAAATTTCGAGTTCTTTGGAAAATGGTTGTGAAGCTTTGGCCCTTTTCTGAGACTTTAGCAATTATTTTTGTAGAGTTTTCTAGAGCCAGAGGAAAAATCTGCTATGACAGCTGAAACACCACTGCCCATGCTCGTTCTAATCAGGGGAGTACTGGCAGAGGCTTTACTGACCAATTAAATCCTGGTACACAGTGTAGTATTTTCAGTCAGCTATTTACGAAGAAGACATGGTTCTGGTCATGGAATTAAAACAATTTGCTTGTAAGTCTTTTCTCAGGTGTGTGAATGTGTAGGGGTCACACTTCAAAACTCAGGATTTATTATTTCAGACCATCTTTGGGGAAGAAGGCTTTTGGAAGTACCATTTACTTTTGCTGTGGGGAACCCTAAGAGTCAAAGCCATAAAAAACCAAAAGACAAACAAAACACTCCTCCCCACTCCCTCCTCCCCCCCCGCCCCCAAAAAAGGTGGGGGTGGGGGGTACCTGGAGAACTAAAATATTCCAGACAGTGCGGGAAAAAGAAAACTTCAAAACTTGTAGTAGTTGTCCATGGCACTTACTGTATTTAACATTTCCCTTTATCTCCTTGCCTTCCTCAAGACTTCTGTGGAGTTTCTGATAATTCACTGGAAAGCTGGTCTGTTTAAATACTTTCTGCATTCCTTAGTATGAAATAACTGTCTTCAGACACATGCAGAGCTGCTGCAGTGAAAATATTTCTCATTATATTAGGGATTTGGTCACCTGAGATACATGCTAAGATAAAGCAGGCAGTCAGACTGGAGACAGGCATTATATGTATGTGTTCCTGAGGTATCTAAATGTTATGGTGCAATTTTGCTTTCTAGCTTTGACTAGAAATTTTCTCAGGAAGCTGCAAAATCTTTTTGTACTGCTGTACATTCCACATGAAGATTTGGTCATGGAAAATGGACCATTCCAAAATGGAAATGGGAAAAAAATGCTTTCTCACAAAACTCTCAGCTGTGTGTCTTACCATAACAGTTTCTGCTGGCTCTAGTCCTTGATTCATGACTTCAGTGAAGGAATAAGTTGCAAGAGGGGAAAGGATTGAAGCCAGTGTATGACCTCAAACTAACTTCAAGGCTAGTCTTCCCTTCTGCTGCTTTTCAAGGTCTGGGACTGGGATTCAAGCATTCTTTAGTGGTGATTAGTCATTTCTATTGTTCAGCTCCTCCAAAACATGAATTTCCTTTCCATCGTTCTTTTTCCCTGTTCAAAGAGAAGCCAGAGCCTACTGGCAAGAAGCATTTCCTTTTTTTTATTTTAGCAAGTTAGAATCCTTTCAGCATCTCATACCATCTTAATGAATACCACTGATTAGAAAATGCTGTTGTCCAGAAAATGCTGGAGTATTAGAAAATACCAGTGTGCTGGAGTGGTGGGGCTCAGGCTTTGGGTCCAGTTTCATGGAGGGGTTTCTGAAAGGTTTCCCCCCTCCACTTCCCACCTCCCAGAGGGCAGTACCAGTCTCAGTAAGGATTGCTTCTCTTGTCTTCAAATGCAGATTTAAAAGGATGCAAGAGTCTGTAAGATGTGACTTGGACAGTTTCAGGTCATCAGCATATTTTGTTGTTTTTGCTCTTCTCAGCATCCTAAGAGCTACCTGTGATGCTTTAAAAAAAGGTGGAAGTAGCTCAGTAACATGCTGCAGTTAAATGCAAATTATGAGTTGACTCAGTCCACTCCAGTTAAATTAGAGTTCAAAGGGTAGGGTAGTAAACATTAGATTATTGTGGGTGAAATGCTTCAATATTAATTTTCAACAGTGATACTTTAGTGACTATTTCAGTGTGTTTCTTGCTGTTTAGAGGTAATGCATTATCTTTGTAAACTGTAAAGGAGAACAGTATAGCATTTTCCAAACAATATCTGATATTCGTTAAGAATATTATTTCTTATTGTCCAGAAAGAAAGAGAAGGGTTGGGACACAAAAGAGAAGTTTCTGTGGCAGGCAGAAGGAATTGAGAACTTAAAGGAAGGGAAAATAAAAATTTAAATAAGGGAGAAGGAGTTCCTAAAATGGTCTTTCCTTGTACTTGTAGCTTGCACCTGTTTTGAGATGATCCTTTGCAAATGGAGACAATAAATATAACTATAGTGAGGTACTGTGTGCCTTAAAAGTAAGGCTAAAAGTTAGTTTCTCAGTAGCATGCTTTTCTAAAAACACAGGCAGCTCTTCAGGCAAAGAAGATTGATGCTTCAGTCGTGAGCATCGTGCCTTGCATGGTGCTATGTTGTGAGTGCTGGTATGTAGGATTTAGTATGGAAGAAGTGATGGAATGCTGCTTTCCAGAGAAACATTTCTAAGACTGTTTCCCAGACTAGACCTGTTTAAGGACCTCTTGTTCAACTTGTTAATGCCTTAATCCTCTTCCCTACTTTAGATACATGCTATGACAGGACTTGGGAGTTCAGCAACCCAGAGCAGTGAATTTTTAGGAAGCTGAAACTTTTGCTTTGCAGAAGCAAGTGATTATATGAATGATGGAAGAGAAAAGGAAAAAAGTTTGGAATTAATGTGAAGTCTCCCTTCCTGTGGCTTCCTTTTGGTATGCAAGCATAGTTAGAAGAATTAAAAAGGTATTATGTCCAAGACTTAAATTTGATCTGAGTAAATGCAGAACTGCTTTATTATCTGGAACTTTATTATCTGGAACTTGCCTGAATGAGTTGGAAAGAGTGGGTATCTGCATGTAGATAGAAATTATTTGGAAGAGAAATTACTTTGAAGCTGTAGTTATAAGCCTGCTGGGAGCATTTGAACTGCTTTGAGGCTTGTGTGCAAAAGGTACTTGAGTGACTGTATAACGAGAGTTCAGTGACAACTCAGGACAGCTGAAAAGTGCAGTTCTTCAATTTCTTGCCCTTACCTGATCATGCCAGCACAATGAGGTGGTGAAAATCACGGCTAAACAACAATCAGTTTGGATGAGAACTAATAGCTTACTTGGGCTGCTTTTCAACTGGATTGCTTCTAAAAACTCTAGGGTGTTAAATATATACTTGATTTTTGTATTTTTAGGTGTCCTAGAAGTCAGCTAGGGGATAGGATGTGCATACCAAGGTTTGAGGCTTAGATGCTTATATTTGTTTGTTGGCCCTGCTTGCAGAGAAATAAAGCTTTCACAAATTATTGCATCTCAGTTTCTTTCTTCACGTCATCGAGATTTGAGAGGTAGGCGTGAAAGAACAGTCTCCTGAAAAGGAAGCTATGGAGATCAAGTAGAGCATGCAGGAAAATGTATACAGCCTGGAATAGTTTGTGAACTGTCCCAGGTCCCAAGTCACTGGTGTGTAAAAGTTGGTTTTTTAAATAGTCCCCAGGACATGATGATCTTTGTGAGTAATAGAGGCTAGGTTATATGCTTTGACCAAGACATCATTCCATTGTCAATTGGAATATTGCTGACCTCTAAAGGAGTGAGCATGCTGTACTGGACCACCTCTTATCTACATGTAGGAGAGCACTAGACGCCTTTGCGTCAAGTATTCAAAGCTTTGAATTGAAGTGAGATGCTGGATTCATCCCTTTAGCTCATGTGAGTACTTTTGTGTGGTTGTACATTTTATTCCAAAGAATTTTCTTCTGAGAGTTTATTCTGAGTGGTAAACAATTATTCATTTAACAGGACCTTGAAATTCTGTTCATAAAAGGACTAAAGCAGCTGGGAAAAGGAGTCAGTCTTCAGTCTGCATGAAAAATCATGGTAACGTGGCACTGATTTACTGAACTAAAATGAGCTCTTGCTACATGTTTGCTCCTTCATTGATGGAATTCTTGTTTCTAAATAAACATATGAAAAGCAGGAGGGTAGAAGATGTGCAGGCTAAAACTGGATTTGCATTCTTCCTTTCTGAATGTAACTTTTTTGTATCCACACCAAGTAGTGAAAAATACCTTATATGAAGATTCAACATGTTAGAAGTATAATCTGCACAAGTATTACTGAGGGATTTCTCTTCTCCTTAAGACTTTAATGGCTGGTGAGCTAACTTTTGAGTGAAGACTTTAGGTGCTCCTACTATTGGGCCATGTGCTTCCTGTGTACCTCCTTTTCTGGAAACTTATGAGAGCTGGCAGCTGTGGTACCAACCACTAACCTGTTCTGGAAGTCAGGGTGGGTAGTACCACACTGTTTAGTGCATCTGGATTGAGGTGTTCTGCCGAGAGTAAGGGGCGACTCTGCTTTCTGTGCCAGCTGGATCCCACCTTATGTGGGGTGGGCAGCTCTTGTGTGACAAGCTCCTACTAATCTGTCTGCCTTGAAATCATCTAGTGCTGAAATGCCACAAGGCACAGCAGCACAAATGCTCTAAACTGGTTTGCTAGCAAAGCAGCAGTGCTTCACGGTCTGTGTGTCCTTCCAGTCTGCATGGCGCTGACCTGGGAGGCACAGGGCTGAGAGCACATGTGCTGCCTCTGGGCTCCTGTCCTGCACCCAGGAGTACGGGAGAAGTGCTCGTGTCAGAAACAGGGAGCAGCACAAACACTTCTTTAAGGCTGTTCGACTGATCTGGATGAAGTTGTGCCTGCTGTTACAGAGTTTGAAACAGCGAGTCTTGGGCCGTAGGTGTAGCTTTTGTTCTTGTTGTTACATGGATGTGACTTCTAAAATACAAATTGTCCACGCTGCATTCCGGCTTCTCAAAAACAGGATGTATTATTGTTCTCCAAATTCTCAGGGCTTTTTTTTTTTTTTCCTCTGTATGCATGGCCTCATCACAATGAGAGTGTCCCAAGCATTACTGGAGAGGCATCTTCTGAAAAAATTTTAATAGTTTCTCTTCAGGAACTTCTGTGCTTCCTTTGACTTTCATTGATACAGTTGCTGTATTGGATGATAGATTAAGCTAAGAAAAAAAATTACTTGCTGGGGTTAGTGACTACTCTTTCTTTGCTATTTTTATGGAGAAGAGCCATGAGGTTCCCATGGAGGTTCCCTCCTTCACATCTAAAATGGATTTTCTTGTTTATCAGTGCTTTTTGTCAGCAGGGTGCTTTACCAACAACCCATAATAGAAGGCAAGCAGTTGGTTGTACAGTGAGAAATACACCTGTGAGAATCTGCTGTGACACTTCCTGTAGATCATGTACAGTACTGAATTGGTAAACAGCTCTTTCTAGATGTTTTTTTTGTTTTCCCCGAAACAGGAGAAACTTCAGGTTAGCAGATATTCTGCATATTTCTATGAATGAAAAGAACTTACTTGCCAACCTCAGCATATGCGTGTATATACTCTTATTTGCTATTAGTTTTTAGGCTTATATTGAACATCAGACCACTGAATGACAGTATTGTCTTTGGCTATGGCCTCTCATACTGGAGGACAGCTTCTGATAACCCCAACAACAACAAGAAACCTACCCTTCATAACTGGAAGATATTTTAACTTTTTTGAA
The DNA here is from genome assembly GCA_013400735.1 of Pomatostomus ruficeps. Taxonomy (NCBI): domain Eukaryota; kingdom Metazoa; phylum Chordata; class Aves; order Passeriformes; family Timaliidae; genus Pomatostomus; species Pomatostomus ruficeps. The sequence goes on from VYZT01005697.1 coordinate 123,107, forward strand.
GTGTTTCTTGGCAGGATCTATATTAGAAACTTGCTTGTTGATAGTAAATGAAATTGGAGTGAACTACTTAGAAAGTGCAATGTTAAGTGCTGTTGTTGAATGTAAGGATATAAAGATTAAAAATACCTACTTGTTCCTGTTGTCATTAGTAGAAGTCAGTGGAGTCTGTGCAACTCTTTTGTAGCACTTAATTTTCCAAGCTTGTCTGTCTGTAAAACATCTGGCATTCTGTAGTGAAGAATACCTAATGCCTAGCTTAGTTTCTTCAATCTTGCTTTAAAAAGCATGTGATAGGACAAGGGGGAATGGTTTAAAACTGAAAGAGAATGGGCTTAGATTTGATGTTAGGAAGAAATTCTTTACTGTGAGGGTGGTGAGGCACTGCAACAGGTTGCCCAGAGAAGTTGTAGATGCTCTGGAAGTGTTCAAAGCCAGGCTGGATGGGGCTTTGAGCAGCCTGGTTTAATGGAAGGGGGCCCTGCCATGGCAGGGGGGTTGAAACTGGATGGTCTTGGAGGTCCCTTCAAATCCAGGTCATTCTGTGATTCTGTCTTGATTAAACTTCTGAGTTGGGGGGATGTTGCTGTATGTGCTCTTGACCTAAGGAAACTGAGATATTGTAGGACTGGTCATCTTTTGGAATTCTAGATTGACAGGATTTGTACCTCTTTCTGGAAAAAAGAAATCTTGTTGCATGTGGCCTCCCAAAAGGAAGATCGGCAGTTGTACAGTGGGAATACCAGTTCTACGCATTTGACAGGACTGATTCAAAAGGTACAGAGTTATTTAAGCAGAGGGAATCCTTCTGGCCCCACTATCTCTAGACCCTTGATAGCAAGGAGTGCAATGTGCTTGATCAATTCTCCAAGAATATGTATGATAATTCAGGACTGCTGGAAAACTCATTTTTGGTCATATAATGGAATCAGAAGCCTGGCATCTTGCAATACTTCTGTAATAAGTTACCTCCATGGAGAGAATTCTATGTGATGCATTTTTTAATCATCTTTTAAAATGCTCTCTTTCTGACTCAATTTTGACTTCTGTAACAGCTGCAGATCCTGTACAATGTTCTCACTTCCATTATAAATATAACTTCAACTCTCTGCAAAAGTTATTTGTTAGAATAGCACTCATTTGTACTACAGCTTTGCATTTTCCTGAGATGACATAGTTTTTCATACAGATGGAAGTAAACAATGCCAGTTGCTTTAGCAAAATGGGCAGTACAACAGCTGCGAGAAATGGTATTTGACAAATTCCACTGTTTAGATTAATCTGTTATTTTTTTAATCTGTTATCTTCTCTTTAGCACTGTGTTGAACTTGAAGTGAATTGCACCCAACTCCAAAGCAGCTGAATTTACATACTGCAGCTGAAATCCAATAGTGAGTGAGTTTTTTTGTTTATTTTAGATGAAAACTGGGATGATGATCAGCTTCTTGGATTTGAACCGTGCAATGAAAACCTAATAACAGGTTGTAACATAATCAACGGGAAATGCGAGTGTGACACCATTCGGACCTGTAATAATCCATTTGAGTTTCCAAGCCGGGATACTTGTCTGTCAGCCTTAAAAAGGATTGAAGGTAAGCACTTGTCGTCAGTAGTTCAGAGTTAGTAATTTTGTCTGTGCAGTTGATGAAAAACTAGAGTTTAGTTTATATGTTTTAGGATGACTTGTGTACTTTCAGGTGCTACTGGTCTTCTACATGTCAGAAAATAGGTGTATGTTTTAAAGCAAGATAGTACCTCATAAGCTTGGAATTCCAAATACTTAAGTTTAAGAAAGAAAAAAACATGCTTTGTATGCTACGATGTTTGCAGATTTTAAGACTAAACGGTTCCGTGTGTAGTTTGTGGTAGCCACCTTTGCTTATCTTCAGCTGCAAAGCAGTGCTGAATACTCTCTTTAGATGTGTTGATGTCACTGAATCATGAATTAACACAGTGGATTTTAATAGTAAAGGCATGGGAAAAGGCATAGTTATAGATTATACTTGTATCTTTTATTATATGAACGTGTGAATTGCTATTTTCTTTAATTTTACATAATGTTACATTACCTTAATGCTCATATTTTACAGTTTGTGTTCCTTTGCTTAGATTTGTATTAGGCCCCATATATTTATGCTTAAGTATACATCCATATTTGGTTTTCCTTTTTTTTTCTTTGTGTTGCTTATGACTGAACTGGAAATTAATTGGCTCAAATATATCCAGCTGGAATTAAATTTACATGGTGTATTTCTGAATTGTTCTGAACAGCAATCAAAGGAGTGATCTTGGACCCTTTCTATGATATTGTAATTACTATTTGTTCCCTAAAGTGTTCAGGAACATGCAGAAGTTGATTAGTGTGGACCTGATTAATTAGGCTACTTTAAACCAGTATTTAAAATTGTATTGCAAAAGTGAATGTATTTATAAGACTACTGACCATATTTTAAGTTAAGAGAATCTTTGGCTTAAGGAAGTGTGATGTGATGTCATCTGTTGTACTTCTTTTGTGTTAAGAAAATTGGTTTTGTGCTACAGACTTTAACTAAGGAGATGTTGTGCGAAACTGCAGAAACATACTCATGATTGTTGGTCATGATGTTGCTTACTAAAGGCATACAAGTGCTTGGTCTGGGATTTTTGTGGGTTTTTTTTCTTTTGTAACTTTGGTCTGTTGCTGATGTAGTAGTGGGCAGTAGCATATATGGGTTCTTCAGTCTTACCACTTCTTTTTTGACTTGTGACTGTGTGACTAAATCTGAGTAGTATTTCAGCAGGATTGCACTGGCATGGCAGTTCATAATGTGTTTAACTTGTATTAAAATCTGCTGTGGGTTGTCTTTTTGTGTTTTGCAGCTTCGGAAGAAATGGACTTAGCTTGTGGAGTAGCATAGGTGAAGCAGGTCGATTCTGAGTTGCTTTCAGTGATCTCTTTTTTTCAGCTAAATTTTCATCTTAAAAAGCCAGCATTTTATAATGAGCCATGAGGTAACAATAATCTACGTGTAAACTGTCTGCTATAAGAGCCATGGTGCAGTTATTTTTTCAGAGGTGCAATTTTCTTTTTTTTTTCCCCTTGGTTTTATTTCTTTGTGGAGTGGGGAGGGTGTTCTTCCAAAGCCTCAGACTATGGGGCACCAGTAGAAGTGTTTAGGGCCTGTTGACTTTTTAATTTTTCACAGTTGGGAAGGAGGGCTGATGGAAGTGTTGAAGCAACAACGGTACCTTTAAATAACAGAAGTCTGGCAGCTACAACTTGAGTGTTATAACAGTCCAGCTTTTACTCATAAGAATGTGAATTTCCTTTTGCATTCTCAGACTATCAAACGGTACCACTGAGGGATGTTGGAAGGTAAATCCCTTTGTATTTCCTAATAGACAGGCTGAAGTCATAAAGGAATTTTGATTTCTACATTTGACAGATATAGTCTGTTAAATCTGCCTGCTAGGTTTTGCACTGTAAATGCTTATTGCCTCTTTCTCCAACTAGCATTGGTAATTGAATGCTAACTGCTAATGGAGGTTGTTTCTTTAAATGCATTAGTTCTTGTTTTGGTAATTAAAACCAAAGTAATGCTTCATCCTGTACCTAAGCTAATGGAAAAGAAGAATAACTTTTTTCCACTAGTGCTTGCCACGTCCTTGTTTGCTAAGCAAGCCAAGTCTCTTAGGTAAAATGGAATAGACACTTTGGTGTGTCTGAGCCAGTATTTGCTGCTTGAATATCTCAGGTTTTCAAATTGTAATAAGTCTGAAAATGGAATTCAACCACTTGGAAAGTCCACCTGAAACATGGCTTAGGTAGTATGCAAACCAGAGGCCTCTATGAGCATGTTAAAATAGAGAAGTCTTTTAGTTTATTTAAGGCAAGCTCAATCTTATAGTGTCATGTAAAAAGGGATGATTCATAAGACCTGTTAAATATGTCAAATTAAGATTTTTCTGAAGTCCAAAGTACTGATGTATACTTCATTCTTTTGGCTTGTCTGTTAAAGATAATAGCAAGACGATTTGAAACTAGTAATTTAAACCTTTAAATACTCAATAGAATCTGTTGCCATGGAAAGTGGGATCAGGGGAGGGTAGTCTAACTTCTCTTTCCTCACTACACTTTACATGGATAATTAAATACATAGTGTGATTAAAAAGGCGTAAGTTGAATACCTGAATGATGGATACACCATAATCAGTTTCTGAAGAAAACTGCACAGCTTGCTGAAAGTCTGCAGATAGGGAATCTGTTGCATAGATACAACCTGACAAGTAACAAACAGTGAGCTGAAATCTGGAATCCCATTTCCATATGGCAATGTGCTGAGGGTTTGAGGCTTTTGCATGTACTTCATTTTCTCTTGCCTTTTTCTGCTAGCACCTTCCCTTTCAATAGCCTTTCCAGCCATCTTCCTTCTTTATCTAGTTTGTCTTATACGTAAGCTTTTCAGCCTGTGTGTGGTCTTTCCTTCTGGGCTTGATGTCAATTCTAGCTTGCTTTCTCTGCTAACCCAAAGTTTTCTCGTTAGCTTCATGTAGGATCTTTCTTTTCCTATTGGCTTGGGTTCTGCCCGCCTTCCTGGGTTTCTCATATTTCATTCTCACTTTACCTTTCTCTGTCCGCCTTCCTGGGTTTCTCATATTTCATTCTAACTTTACCTTTCTCTGTCCCTTTCTTTGCCTATCTATTTAATTCTGTTTGTAACCTAGTTCACTTAAAACAACTTCTTCTATCCTTTCTTCCCAAAAGCAGGTCGCCTGGGCTCTAATGTCACGTTGTTTAGATGTCATGGACAGGGCCTAATACCGGGAAAGCCTGTAACGAGAAGAGATTAATCTCTTCTACTCAGTTGTGTGTAACCTCTGTAGGGGTGCTGATGTCTGTTGCCAAGAACGTATGGCAAGGCTGAAGTGCAGTCTCAGGAATACAGTTGTCATCTCCACCCCTTGCACTTGTTTTCCTGGAAAACAGTAGGATTAGATATATTTGGAAGGATTGGTTTTGTCATAGAAGTTGGTAGCCAACTTCTATCTGATTTTCATGTAGACATGCTGGAAATGTTCAAAGAGTTGTTACTTCAAAAGAGTGTGTAGCATAAACCACAATTATGCTTCAATTATGCTTAGAGGTCTCCCAGCTCCATCACCAGACTTGAAGTGCCTATTTCTCTACACGGACCATCAGTGACTTGTCACAGAGGTTTGTGTAGAGGTCATGAACCATCCTGCTATGAGGAAATGCAAACATTTGTGGATAGGAAGAAACTGTCTGGAAAAGCTTTTGCATACCTAAATAATAATAATAATAACAATAATAGATTCCTGCATTGGAGTGTTTGGGTTTGAGTTCTTTTAATATTGTTGTTTAAAATGCTTTTTGTTATTGTCTTGATGAGTGCCTGTTCTGATATGGTTCAGGAAATCCTGTGTTCTTGAGCTTGGAAAGCTCGTTTCTATTCAGGAGCCTGCTAATGATGACAGCTTGGTTGAACTTGGACTGCTGGACTGGACTGTGAAAAATATGGCAAGGGGGTGGAAAGTGACAAGATGCCTTCTGTCTGCTGAAGTGCAGTTCACAGGCAGGAGTCTTAACAAGCTGCATCTATGCAGTCTTGCAGTCATGATTTGCAAAGAATTAGCTGCAGCCAGCACAAAAGAGTCAGTTCTTCAGACTTGGTGTGAGATACTGAGGATTGGGAATGGGGCAATTAAGAGAGGAAGCAATTTTTTTAATCAAGATAAATTTGTAGGATATTGAGAAGAAGTAGCATGGAAAACTTGTAATTCTGTGCCTGTTCAGTTAGCTGAAAAATCTAGTTTCAATGACTGTACTCCAGTTCTGGGGTCTTCTCCTTTCTCCCCCTCTATGCCTGACTCTGGCACCAGTTCAGATAGCCCTACTATTACAGAGCTTTAAAGAACAGGAACCTAAGGATGTTCTTGAGCCTGCTTCTCCTCCTCTACTAGAGCAGGCTTTGATCTGTGCTCTTATGAGCTGCCTTTTCAGAGGCATCATCAGGTCTTCAAAATGGTAGCTCACTTCTTAATAAGAGTTCCCTGCTAGAATAGCTATCTCCTCTTCCCTCTGGAAAGTGAGGGGAAAGCTGGGGGTGAGAGGCATCCAGTCTTTCACTAGGTGGGCTGTACATCAGGTTGTGTTCTCTTCAACTGATGTACTAAAAACTTCAGTCTACAGATTCTTTCAAAGAGTTTGCTTTGATGATACCAGGTTCTGATGTGACACAGACAGACAAACATGCGTTCCAGAAAGAGCACAGGTGTCATCAGTCACAACAATGATGGTGGTTTTGTCTCATAGGTTCAGTGTACACTTGAGCTCTAAGAGGAGAAACCAGTCAGCTTCATCAGTTCTACTCTATCCAAACCATAAGCATTTTCCATATCGAAGTTAAACTCAGTCTTTATTCAGAACAAATGTGAAGGATAACTTTTGTACCTTTTTTGATTAAAGATGTGATTAATGCTTTAGGTAAACAAACTCCTTTCACTTGCATCTCTGTCCACATGTAAAATGTGCTGTTGATACTAAATTATTGAAACTGTTGTTTTAAGAATTGCCTCTTGGTTACCTGGCTTGCACCTTTCCAAGCTATTCACTGTTGTCCTTCATAGGTGAAAGGAAAAGGCCTTTTAAGTTGCTGGTATCTATTAAGCTGGCTTATTGCAACACACTCCTTGCATTCCA
>VYZT01005704.1:0-20256 GCA_013400735.1 Pomatostomus ruficeps
TTTCTCTTTCCTGGTGTAGCTGTGGGCTGTATTTCGTTTGTTCTACCGCTAATTAACGAGATTTACCCGTCCTGTGAGATCCACCTGTCCCTCACACAGACCTGTACCTCTGCAACAGGGCTGACCCCTCACGTGATCCCAAAAGCTGCCATGAAACCAACAGTGCAAGATCTGCAAGGCAGGATTTCCCCCCAGGAGGGAGGAATTCCTACAGGCAGGAAGGACAGTCCGAGAGAAGCTGCCTGTGGCGGAGAGGAAAGGATTCTTGCTCCCAGACCTGCGCGTTAAATCATTGATTTGCTCGAAGGATGTTATTGTTGGGAGATTCACTCTCCCTCAGAACGGCATCAAAGGGAATCAATTCATGTTCTGGGCCCCGGTCTGGGGGCGCTTGGCCAAAGGGGTCCTTTGGGAAGTGAGGATCTGACGGGAAGAGCCAGGATTGACAGGAAGGCGCTCGGTAGTTCCCTGCTCGACTGTGAGCGTCCCACACCTCCCTGATGGCTCCGAGCCAGGCACAGCCGGACACAGCCGGACACAGCAGCTCACAGGGGATGCTCCTGGAGCTCCATGGGTGAGCCAGACACAGCTGGGCACAGCCGGACACAACACCTCACAGGGGATATTCCCAGAGCTCCATGGATCAGCCGGACACAGCCGGACACAGCCGGACACAACCGGGCCAGCACCTCACAGGGGATGTTCTTGGAGCTCCATGGATCAGCCGGACACAGCCGGACACAGCAGCTCACAGGGGATGTTCCTGGAGCTCCATGGATCAGCCGGACACAGCCGGACACAGCAGCTCACAGGGGATATTCCCAGAGGTCCATGGATCAGCCAGACACAGCCGGACACAGCCGGACACAGCAGCTCACAGGGGATGTTCCCAGAGGTCCATGGATCAGCCAGACACAGCTGGACACAACTGGACACAGCAGCTCACAGAGGATGTTCCTGGAGCTCCGTGGATCAGCCAGACACAGCCGGACACAGCTGGACACAGCAGCTCACAGGGGATGTTCCTGGAGCTCCATGGATCAGCCAGACACAGCCGGACACAGCTGGACACAGCAGCTCACAGGGGATGTTCCTGGAGCTCCATGGATCAGCCAGACACAGCCGGACACAACTGGACACAGCAGCTCACAGGGGATGTTCCTGGCACTCCATGGGTGCGCTGGACTCTGTTTGGGATGCATTCACACAGGGCACAGCACGGGACAGACGGAATTCCGCTTCTGCCCGGCTCAGAGGTGCATTTCCCTGCGCTCAGGGAGAGGATGCCTGGGAAACAAATTCTGTTTTTGTGCAAAGCAGGAGCCAAGGTCCTGTTAGAGCCGTGTGTGTTCTTCCCCAGCCTTATCCCCAGCTGCAATTCCAGGAGGGGGTGTCTGTCCCAGGAATGTCCCAGACAGACAGACAGACCTGACCTACTCAGAGCTCTGATTCCCTTGTATCTGCAAACAACAGGTTTCAGACACGAAAAGATTTCAGTCCAGGCTTTTAAAACTTGCATGAAGTTCCTTCTCATCTTCCCACCCTTTCAAACACCTGGGATGACATTGAGATCTTGGGTAATTATGGAGCTTGTCCTCCCAGAGCCCATCCCTGGGCGTGCAGAGGAGAAGCAGGTGACTGCAAGCAGTCAGTCTGGATTTACCAAAGCTAAATCATGCCTGACCGGCCTGTCTGGGATGCAGTGACAGCAGTAATGAAGGGATGGAACGTGGATGAGCACACGGCACTTATAATTCCCCTTGACTTTCCCAAGACTTTCAGCACCGTTTTCCACGATATTTTTGTATCCAAGTGAGGATGGTGGGGTCTGAAAGGGTGAATAAGTTAAAAATGGGGGAACTAAAGAATTGGTTGAGTGTCAGGGCTCAGATGTGGCAGGAGGAGACACAAGAGGAGAGCTCTTCCTTTAGGGAAAGGTTCTTCCCCCGGAGGGTGCTGGGCACTGCCCAGGCTCCCCAGGGAACGGGCCCAGCCCCGAGGCTGCCAGAGCTCCAGGGTGGGGTTGTTGGTGTGTCCTGGGCAAGGCCGGGAGCTGGACTGGATCATCCCTGTGGATCCCTCCCGACTCAGGTTATTCCATGATTCCTAAGCTGAAGCAATCACTGAGGATAATGAGGAACAGCATTTCCTCCCAAGGACAGGTAAGAGGTGCAGCAAGGGCCTTGCAGTCCCCACCCTCACAATTTTATTCTGGACAAAGCCCTGGAGAACCTGGTCTGAACCTAAAACTGGCCCTGCTCAGTCTTGGTGGGACCAAGGATTTTATTTCATTTCATTTTGCAGCCATTTCTTTCCTTACTGAGTATTGCTAAGTAGATCGGAGAAGTTGCCGTTACTGCTTAGGAAACAAATACTGGATTGAGGCTAAAAGTTACCAGCCTGTATTTCCAGTTAAAAACAAGAGCACAGCTGGGCAATAAAGTTAAAAATCTCAATGATGTTAAGATTTTGTGTGGTTTAGTTGAGGCAAAGGACACCGCTGGCAGCTTTCTGCTGCAGAGGTGGATGGTTTGTGTGAGGAGCAACACGAGGAGCACAGGGAGGCTCCTGGAATTGCAGCAGACAAAACGCAGGATCATTGCAGCTCCCACCTGATGCACCATTTGCATTGTCCTCCTGAAAAGCAGCAAGGTGGCCAAGGATGCAGGTGGCAACTCAGAGGCTGTGATCAAACTGATCCCAGGGAGGACTGAAAATTACTCCTGGTTTCTTCCCTGCCCTTGGGTCGGTTTGACCTTGGAGGAGCAGGCTGGGGGGTTGTGTAATTCCCTGCAACCAGGAGCTCCCAGGAAAATGCTGAGCACCTCTCAACTCAGCTCTACCCCACGGAGTGCCCCAGGCATGCAAGGAAAACCTTCTGGGGGAGGCGGGGATGGTAAAAAATTAAAGACAATTTGCACAGAGGCACGTCAGAAACATCTTCACCGCTTCTGCCGATCCTTTTTTGAGATTTTTGCCACTGAGAGGCCAAGGGGGTGAGGAAAGGCGATGCCAGCCCTCTGGAAGGCCGGGCAGGGCCCTGCAATCTGCCCATCTGTTCACAGGGAGGGATTACACCAAATCCCACAGAGCCTGCACGCTCCCAAAGCCGGGAGGAGCAGTAATTGGCTTACTGGAGTTTGTTAGATCCATAATTTGATCACAAATTCCTCTCAAGGCAAGTTCATCCCCGGCATTCATTTCTCTGCCTTTCCAACGGCTCATTTGTTCTGCAGCACTATAAATATTATGTGAATGAAAATCACAGGAAATGGCTATTCTGTGCTCCAGCGCTTTATTAAGAGATATCTATTTCCAAAAAAAAAAAAAAAGAAAAAAAGAAAAAAAGAAAAAAAAGCTAATTATATCTGCATTTACACTGCTCCTTTCAGAAAGATTATCCAAGACTCTTTATAGAGCATCAAATGACAAGCCCAGAGCTCTGCCTATACACAACAATCAGATATATTCCATATGCAGCTGCCATAAACATTTCTATTCATGCCAGTTCATCTGTGCTGGGATTAACGGGGTGAGGAAAGCTGGCCAAGGACACCTATTTAAAGAACCAGGAGGTTTAAGTGGATGCAACCTGCACAGGAGCTCCTCATCTCAGGCACAGCGCAGCTCCCGACGGTGTCACCTGGAATTGTCACTGCAGACACCACGCCTGGGGTGCAGCCCTGCCCTGTCCTGCCTCGGGAATGCGGCTGGATGGGCCAGGAGCGCTTCTGGGGCAGCTCCTGGAAATGGCTGCACAAAACCAGCAGGGCAGGGACTCCAGGCACAGTGGGGCGTTGCACAGAGTGGGGTTTGGATGAGGTGCTCCCAGGGAGAAGATCCCAGCCCGAGGCACTCCCAGGGAGAAGATCCCATCCCGAGGCGCTCCCAGGGAGAAGATCCCATCCCGAGGCGCTCCCAGGGAGAAGATCCCATCCCGAGGTGCTCCCAGGGAGAAGATCCCATCCCCAAGTGCTCCCAGGGAGAAGATCCCAGCCCGAGGTGCTCCCAGGGAGAAGATCCCATCCCGAGGTGCTCCCAGGGAGAAGATCCCAGCCCGAGGTGCTCCCAGGGAGAAGATCCCAGCCCGAGGTGCTCCCAGGGAGAAGATCCCAGCCCGAGGTGCTCCCAGGGAGAAGATCCCAGCCCGAGGTGCTCCCAGGGAGAAGATCCCAGCCCGAGGTGCTCCCAGGGAGAAGATCCCAGCCCGAGGTGCTCCCAGGGAGAAGATCCCAGCCCGGCTGGGAGGCTTTGGGGCAGAGCAGGAGGAAAAGCCCCAGTGCAAGGCGGCAGAGCATGGCCAGCCCAGCAGTCCCGGGCTGAAACAAGATTTCAGGGAAATACATGGCATTTTCAGTGCCTAAATCGGCTCCCAGACTGGAAATGCCCCTCTCCCCCACAGCAGCTCCGTGCTGCTGGCAGACCATGGGGCTGCTGCAGTTTTGCCTCCTCGTTTCCCAGCTCTGGCCCCGTGCACGTGCAGGACTTGGTGCCACAGGGCTGAGAACAACATTCCCCACGCTAAGCCAGGTGAAATCCAGAGGCTGAGGTGTATAAATAGCCTTGCTCACCCTTCACCTCGCATGGCCCCAAGCCCTTCCCAGAACTGCTGCTCCAGCTTCCTGTAAACACCCCACTGGAGCAGGGCTGGAGCTGCCCCTCATCCTCCACGTGGGCAGTGAATCCCAGCTCCAGCCCCTCATCCTCCACGTGGGCAGTGAATCCCAGCTCCAGCCCCTCATCCTCCACCCCAGGGGTGAATCCCAGCTCCAGCCCCTCATCCTCCACCCCAGGAGTGAATCCCAGCTCCAGCCCCTCGGGACCAGAGGGAAACGAGCCCAAAGCTCTTCTGTTCAGCAGGAAAACGCTCCAAGCACCAAGGACAGCAACAGTTTGGGCACAGCCACTCCTCGCCTGGCTGCTGAATCCCTGCCAGCAGAGCAGGTTTTCCTGGGCTGCAAAGCCAGATTAAGAGAACTCCTCGCTAGGCTGGCCCATAAAACCTGCAGGGAAAGTCCTGGGACAGATCCCCCTTCTGCTGCCATGCTGGATGCAAAAACGCGAGCTCTGCTTAACCCTTGGAAGAAAGAGGATGAAAATCCATCCCTAAAGCCCTAAGCGGGTGGGTGGGCACAGAGTTCTCCTTCCACCCGCCCTGAGGCAGAGGATGCCAGCCCGGAGCTCCTCCTGCCCGGGGTCACCCTGGGTGGCATCTGGTGTCACGTTTACAGCACAGGGCGTGGCACCGGGAGAGGCTCTGGGGCTGAGCAGGGTGCCCCAGGGAAGCGTTTTGGGATGCTGAGGCTGCCCTGCTTCTTGTAGGGACTTGTAGGGCCAGCATGGCCATGGGGAGAGGATCCAGGCACCCCAAAAGATGCAGCAGGGTTGTAAAAATTCATTCAATGTCCGGAAAGGGGCAGAGGGAGGTAGCACGTAACGCAAATGCACACACACACATATAAATACAAATACAAAAATATGTATAGATCTATGAATATATATATTAATATATATTAAATAAAAATTTCCTGGTAAATGGGTACATTTGACTTTGGGCTGTGAAAGTTCAGCAGCTCCCAACTCCCTGCCACCATCTGAAGCCACCCAAGGCTGGAACCCTACACAAGCCCATGAAGCACAAGAAGCTGCTGAAGTCACAGCCACACGAAACATGGGAATTGTACTTTTCCCTGACCTGCCTCTGGGTGCAGAGGCTGTGGGAGCTGTCCTGGGCAGCAGGGCAGTGCCACCCCAGTGCCACATCCAAACACCACGGGCTGCTCCTGGAGCCAGAGCCCAGGTGCCTCTGTCCTGTGGGCCCTGTCAGTGGGCAGGTGAGAGAATCTCAGCCCTAAAAAGAGATTTCTTCTGTGAGCAGCTGCTCAGCGAGGCAGGAACCCAACAGCTCCACGGCCACGGCCTGGCTCCGCTCCCTACCACAGCAACGAGCGCGTCACCGGCTGGGCGACGGATAAAGAACATTTTATTCCTGTCCTGCTTGAACCCAGCTCGTTTGGAGTTGTATCCCGCCTCCATCTCCCCAGGAGAGCTGGCAGAGGCAGCAGGGGAAGCACACAAACCCCACTTCAATTATTTGCTCATCCTTCAGCAAGAAAAGGGCAGAGAAAGACAACACACACAATGAAATGCTCTTTGGAGCAAAGGGGGTTTTTGAATCCAAATATTCTTATGAGAGATTTGCTATCTCCCCATTCAATAATTTTGGGAGAGCTGTAATCCTGTCTGGGAGATTTCCCTAACTGCTCCAGCAATAAACCAAACACGGCACCAGGGCTTTTTGGTATATTTGTTTCTCTCCCTGGTACCTTCTCCCACACTCGGCTCGCTTTCCAACAGCACGTTCAAGGCATTCAGTTGATTATCTGCTTTTCACTACCTGAAATTTGAGTCTTCAAATGGCAGCTCTTAAATGGTTTATTGCTCACAATTAAATTTTTGGGAAGGTAGAAGGCTCTCTTTGGAGGCGCTGCTTTAAAGCACCACAACGGGACGCATTCAGTCCTGCACAGTACCACATGCACTGAATTTCCTCTGAGCAGAACTCCTATGGTTTCTATTATTACGGTTTATATTATGATTTATATTATTATGGTTTCTACTATTATGGTTTCTATTATTACTCTTTTCACACCCCGCAGCCCCCATCAGGAGTTACCACACACTGAAGATTTACCCCCCAGAAAGTACTTTGTGCTTTCCAACCTGCATGGATTCTCCCCCAGGACACACCGGCAGCCTCCGTTCCGGCATTGACCCTTCCGGTTGGATCCTCATAGGAATTCCCCTTTGGACAAGAAGCGCTTTATTCCTGGAATCCTACAGAGCTGCAACTTAGCTGAGGACTGTAAGTCAACTGCATGCTGACTCCCTGTCAGTCAGGGCTAATTCCTGCAGATTAGAGAAGGAAATCCGTCCAGTTCCCCAGCTCCTAAACCCTACTGCTCAGAGAAGAGCATTTGTTTCTTCCCAAATCGTTTTCTTGGAGACAAAAAAAAGGGGAATTGCCCACGAATCATTGCTATCTGCACCCAGAGTATCAGAGGAGGTGAGCCAAGAGCACCAATCCGTGGCTGTGTCGGTTCCCTGCCCACCCACTCCCGGCACCGGGAGCGTTCACCCCGAATAGCATCACGATCCCGCAGTCATTGTTGTCAGTGACAACCCCACAGCCGCAGATCCCTCCCCTCTGCTTCCCTGGTGTCCTTGCCCAACTGCTCTCCGAGGAGTGCTGAGCACTGCTGCTGTGAACAGGAGGGTTTGGATCGCTGGGGAAGGCAGAGACAGAAAATCGAGTTTGTTCTGTTGGCCTTCACCATGAAATGAGGATTTTCCCGGGATTCAGAGGAACATTTGCCCTCCTGATTCCTTGGTGCCTGCAGACGAGGGCTGTGGGGATCACCAGGCAGGGAGATCCTTTCTCATACTTGGACTGAGCTCCTCCAGACTTTCTCCAGTTCATGGAATCACAGAATATCCTGAGCTGGGAGGGACCCACAGGGATCATCCAGTGCAACTCCTGGCCCTGTACAGACACCCCAACAACCCCACCCTGGGCATCCCTGGGAGCGGTGCCCAGTTCTTCCCCCTCTCCAAGTCTCTTTCTCCCTCAGGAGACAGAGAAGCCTTAAATTATCACTGAGAGCTTCCACGTTGAAGCTGACAGCAAGGAAGTGCTCTATTGTCCAGCTCCAATCCCACACAGCACCTGCCAACAGCCCACCACACCCAGCCAACAGGGAATCCCGGAATCCCAGACTGGTTTGGCTTGGAAGGGACCCTAAATCCCATCCAGTGCCACCCCTGCCATGGCAGGGACACCTCCCGCTGTCCCAGGCTGCTCCCAGCCCCAATGTCCAGCCTGGCCTTGGGCACTGCCAGGGATCCAGGGGCAGCCCCAGCCTCACAGGAGAACCTGCAGGAGAGAAGAATTCCCCACTGTGCTCCAAACCCTCTTTCCCTGAGTTCTGGATAAAGGAGTTTCCATGCGCTTCCATCAGCCTTGCAAAAAGCACCGACAGCTCTGAGGCTGCTCTTCTGGAGCTCTTTAGGATCCAAAGGTTCTTTGGATCACAGGACCAGAGTGCCCAGGGCAGGGCTGGACTCCCTATCCCCGCGAGTGTCCAAGGAGCGCGGGGATGTGGCACTTGGGGACGTGCGTTAGTGGGGAACACGGTGGTTGATGCTTGGACCTGAAGACCTCAAAGGTCTTTTCCAGCCTTAACGATCCTACGAGTCTATGATTTCCCTTTTATTTCTGAGTGAATATTTAGGATGAGAGTCTTAAAATACGACCAGGAGTTCGGAGTTGTGCAGTTCTGAGCTCGTCCTAAGACGCTTAGGGATTAAATTCCAGCGGAGGCTTTGCCATCAGTCCAACACGACGGCAGCGCCGCCGTTCTTCCCGACGCTGAGCCTTGTACAAAGGTGAGCAGGGAGCCCATAATTACCTTTCCAGTGCCAAGGAGCTTACTGGACACGTGGCTGGAGCGGATTGCCTGGAGCCGGGAGAAGCAGGAAGGATGCAGGAAGGGTCTCTGCTTCTCCACAGCACCCAGGGCAAATCCCAGAGCGCTGAATTTCCAGCTGTCCTCGCTCTATCCTAAAGCTGTCAGGTTTTCCTTCTTAACATGCTCTGCATAGCTTGTACTTATTCACTGTTGGAAAATTCTTGATTGGATAAATGTGGGGTGGCAGGGAAAACGCACAATATGTATTTAACGCATTTCCCTTCGCATTTCTTACCCAGCTGAGGAAGGAAGACTGGAAGCAGTCGACGCCTTCACCTTCCCCTCCTGGACTCATTTCTATGTGAATGTGTCCTTACGTGACTGCCTTTGAGCCAGGGTCAAGCAGCTCTCAGAAGCAGGAGCGCTGTGCAGTGTCGGGAAAGTTAATGGAAACATATTTAAAGCAAATTGAAAAGAACAAAGGTGCATTAAGAACATCTTTAAGTATTCCCCAAATTCATCTTTATGTTGATTCTGGTCTTGCAGGAAATGCGATAAAATACTTTAGAGGGACCTGAGGGGGTTTGAAGAGTTACACAGAAAAGACTGGAGTCATTACCATTCCACTTTAAAATCTTTTGCAGATAACTCCCTTGTCCCTTTTCCATCTCCACTGCTCTGTCCCACGTTTCTAATTTTTGTACTGGAATATTCCAGAGCTGGATGGAACGCCTGCAGAGAAAACCCAGCAGGAAGCCCCATCAGTGTCTGGCTGAACCAAGCAATAGTTGCTGTCAGTCTCCAGGTGTCCAGGTGTCCGTGCATCTGCTGGAATGAGAGGAAGGTGAGTTCTCCTCAAGCTTTGGCCATTTTCTACCTGAACCCTCCATACCTGCAACCCTCACAGAGGTTGTGCCAACAGAGTAACGGGTCAGAATTATCCTTGCCAGGCTCTCCCGGGTGAGACGACAAAAACAAGGAAATCTGTGCTCCCCTGGCACTTTCCCTCATCCTGTGCCCCTGTTTTGCTCTCTCTCATCTCACCACACGTACAAAGCCACTTCTACTTGCAGAACCACTACAGAGCCCTCTTGAAACCTCTCCTGAACTCTCCCGCGGTAATTGCCAAATCCAAGTGGATACACGGAGAACATTTTGGTAATACATTCCTTTTACTCATATTTATATTGTATCGTGAAAATATTACTCAAAACATGGTCCAGCTCTCAAAATGCCTTTTCTCTCTCTCTGCTAAATGCTAATTATGCCCGTGTAATTTTGCTTGATCAAAATAGCTCCCTGCTTTAAGCTTAATCACTTCCTACCCCTATTCTCTCTTTTCTTCCCAACTCTCCTGGAACTTCCCCATGTTGTTAACTCTTTATTTTCTGTATATCTTCACCACACCTTCAGCTAGTTCCAAAATGCAGTGATGCCTCATCTGTGTTCATGCTTCCTTGCCATCCCTCAGCCTCCTAGCTCCTGTCTTTATTCCCTCCATGCCTACCCCAGTTCCTACCATTCCCTTTTCCTCCTGCTGCCTCTGGAGCACCTCCTTGGGCCCTCTTCCTTTTCTTCCATGCTCCTTCCTCCTCGTGTACTTGGAGGATCCACTCCTTTTGCTCCCACTTTCCTCTCTCTGTCACCCTCTTGGCTGTCCCCACCTCCCCTCTTTGAGGGGCTCCTGGGGGATCCTTCCAGCTGCTGAGGTCACAGTGGAATTCACCCCCTGAATTCCGTGGAATCCACTTCTACCCCATGGCATTCCTCTCCTTACCCCTCCACCAGTGCTCCCCAATATGATCTGCAACAATCACCTTTTCCCAGACTCTCAGGATTTCCAAACAACCCTCAGATGGCTGTTAGCTTTGCTGCTTCCATGTTTTCCCACAGGCAGATATCCACTACCCTTCAGGGCGTGCTGTTCACACCTATTTTGTGCACTTCCACCTCTGGGGACTCACATCCCCTGGGCAGAAGTTTCCAAGGAGACCGAACTCCTGCCTCAGGTGTGCCAGCATCTGGAGGCAGCCCTGCATTTGTCTGAGCGAGATCAAGGATCCCACATCCCACTTTCCAGCACTGAGCCCCGGTGTTTTGGCACAGAGAGCTGTGGCTGCTGGGAGGAGACCCAGATTTACTCCTAGAGTTAACTTCACACTTCATTCCCCTTTACTGAGCCAGGCCGGTCAGATGAGATCCTGGAATAAGAGAAGTAATGCTCACAGCGTGGCTGATTCTGGATTCCTCCTGTCCCACCTCCTTCCTCTCAAATAACACAAATTAACGGAGAGTAAGGAGTAACTCATGAGGAGACCAGGCCCTGAGCACGAGGTGAGCCAAGGCTGAAAGCAGAAACCGAGCATTGTATTCCCTAAGGGAATGCAGGGATTCCTGAGGGATCGTGGTGGGAAGGCTGACAGTCCCTACTACCTCTGCAAAACCCTCCTGAGTATTTGTCCCAGCTAAACCTAAGAGCAACCCTGGAGTAAAGTCAGCCCGGGGCCTAACAGAGATCACTGTAATGCCCTCCAAACGCAGCTCAAACCGAGGGAATTTATCTAAATAAGGCACTTGGTTGTACCTACAATGGCCTGACATGAGCAGGGCAGCATCAAACACGGAGCAGCAAACTCAGCCCACAGCACAGGAATGCTGATGGTGCTGCCCGTTCCTGGGCTGCTCTGTGTGCCCGGCAGCAGATGAGCAATGATAACAAATGGTGTTTGATAAATTCCAGGTGGGAATCACTGCAACTGCTCTGCATTCTCGCTGGTGATTATAACAGGTCTCAACTATCAGGCTGCTACCAATCTTTGTGTAACGAGGCAGCAGCTCATTAACGAACACATATCCAGATTTTGTTTGCGTTGTACTGGATTATCACAGGATCCCGGGCTGGGCCAGGCTGGAGGGAGCTGAGCGGGCAGCCGGTGGCACCTCCCTGCTCCAGCAGGGCCATGGCAGAGCCCAGGGCACAGCAGGGTGTGCACACAGCTCTGGGACAGCCCCAGGGAGGAGACCCCCCAGGCTCTGGGCACAATCTGGGCAGGGCTGGGCACTGGCCAGGGCAGAAGTTCTGCCTCCTGTGCAGGGCAATTGCTGGGCTCAGGCCCTGCCCGTCCCTCTGGGGCCATTGCTGGGCCCCGGGACAGAGCCTGGGCCCTGCTGGGCCCCTCCCTGCACACAGGGACCCCCAGGGCTGAGGGCCCCTCTCAGCTGGGGCTCCTCTCGAGGCTGAGCAGCCCCAGCTCCCTCAGCCGCTCCTGGGCACCGAGATGCTCCAGGCCCTTGCTCAGCTCCGGGAGCTCCCTGGCCCTGCTGGGCTGAGGCTCCCGAGCTGGACCCAGCCCTGCAGAGGAGCTCCCGGGCTGGGCACAGGGGCAGGAGCCCTCCCTGCCCTGCTGGGAATGCTCTGCCCAGTGCCCGGGATCCCCTCGGCCTCCTGGGCCCCAGGACACTCTGCTGCCTCAGGGACAGCTCGGTGTCCCCCAGGACACTCTGCTGCCTCAGGGACAGCTCGGTGTCCCCCAGGACACTCTGCTGCCTCAGGGACAGCTCGGTGTCCCCCAGGACACTCTGCTGCCTCAGGGACAGCTCGGTGTCCCCCAGGACACTCTGCTGCCTCAGGGACAGCTCGGTGTCCCCCAGGACACTCTGCTGCCTCAGGGACAGCTCGGTGTCCCCCAGGACACTCTGCTGCCTCAGGGACAGCTCGGTGTCCCCCAGGACACTCTGCTGCCTCAGGGACAGCTCGGTGTCCCCCAGGACACTCTGCTGCCTCAGGGACAGCTCGGTGTCCCCCAGGACACTCTGCTGCCTCAGGGACAGCTCGGTGTCCCCCAGGACACTCTGCTGCCTCAGGGACAGCTCGGTGTCCCCCAGGACACTCTGCTGCCTCAGGGACAGCTCGGTGTCCCCCAGGACACTCTGCTGCCTCAGGGACAGCTCGGTGTCCCCCAGGACACTCTGCTGCCTCAGGGACAGCTCGGTGTCCCCCAGGACACTCTGCTGCCTCAGGGACAGCTCGGTGTCCCCCAGGACACTCTGCTGCCTCAGGGACAGCTCGGTGTTCCCCAGGTCCTTCCCCTCAGAGCTGCCCCAGCAGGTCCCCCCAGCCTGTGCTGGTGTCCGGGGTTGTTCCTGCCCAAGTACAGGAGCTGCATTTCCCTTGTTGAGTTTCAAACAGTTCTTCTCTGCCCATCTCTCCAAGCTGTCAAGGCCTTATAAATAACAAATAATAACAAACAAATACCTTATTGTTCCACATTCAGAAGCAAGATCAACATCTTAAACCCCAAATCTTACCTCTCACCCTTGTGGGCTAAAATGTCACATCACCTTCTTGATCCCCGAAGGAAATTTAATTGTGAAGTGGGAGCTCGATCTATACTCAATTATTATTTTCAAGGGAGAGCAGCACTTCATTGTGTGATTTATACAAGCTGGGTAGCCAACATTTATACTCAGCACAATGAAACTGTATTAATTTTAAATCAGAATAATATCAGGAAGTGAAGATCCTGCTGAGAATAACACAATAGAAATAAGAAATACAAAGGCAGTGTGAACACACATCCATTCACTATTGAAGCCTCTCTTTCTAAATAGCCCCACATTCTTGGGGAGCGGGAGCAAATATTTTCATTTATTTAAAACCAGCGAGAAACTCTTACACTGGTAAGTTATATACGAGCATTTTCTTTGCCAAGCAGCACCTGGCTTTGCTTAGGGCCATTTGTTTATCCTGGGGAGAGAAACTAGTCTGGTTATTCAGCAAACACTACAGCAGCCTCTCCACCTAAGGTCCCTTTTAGGCTGAGTAATGAAAAATTTCACTCAAAAAGGGAACTTCTGGGACAAAAAGCCCTGAAGACACTTCACCAAACCCTACATCTCATTTTTACTAGAGCAGAACTCGCATTACGTCTTGTGTTGTTTAGAGCTTTTAAACTTTACTATGACAATCCTCATTTCTTCCCTACATTGCCATTCGAGAACAGAACATGGCAAAGGCTGATTTTCCATCCTGTCCCCTTCCCCCTGGGCATTTCCTTGGTCAGAGCAGCACTTTTAACAGAGAACTTCCTTCTCCCACACCTCTAGAGAATTACTGTCATTACAACTTTTATCCAGCACTTTAAAAAAGGAAAAAGTGTTTTCTTTCCCCTGCAAGACCCATCAGCCTTGCCCAGTGATGGTCTGCCACCTTCCTGGCTCCAAAAAAACTTTTGGCTGTTTTGGCTGCCTGATTTATGTTCCCTATCATCACTTAACTTGCTCACAGCTTTGTTGTTCAGTACCTGGAACTCACCAAATTTTCCTGCACAGGGCTGTTCCCTGGAATACTCCATTTCACAAAGCAAAGGCAGTCAGAGGAGAGGATGAAAGTTGACTTTTTTTTTTCTCCCTACAAAATAACAAGTTCTCTTGGGGAGGATTCAAAACTTCTGTCTGCACAACACAAAACACCAGTGATCAAAACAGGCAGAAATGGTGTCCGGCAAAGTCAAATGAGAGCACAACCAGGACAAAAATCATGGGAAAGTGTAAGTTACAGTGAGATTGGGGTGGTGGGAATCCCCTGAGACCTGACCACGACTCTCACATTGGAGAGGCTGCAGAAATGCCATCTCCTTTGTTTCCCCAGTATTTCTATGTATGAACGATTTTTTAGGTCTTAGCAGGCAACAGGAATCGGATGATGAAGTCACCCTCCCCATCTCTCACCACCATCTGCTCCAAAAGCAAAGAAAAACCCCAAACCTCTCAGAAATCCTTTGTGTTTGTGAAGAAATTCTCCTTCCCAGTGCGGGGATCTTGACCCAATCCTCTGAATACCACAAACACCCAACTTCCCATCTGGTCAAAAACACCCCCTTGCAAATCGAAGGCGCCGTGTAAAAATAGTCACAGTGACAATAACAACACCAACAATGAGGCTGGAGATCTTTCCAAACCGTGAACAAATGTTGATTTTCCTCTAAAATTAACTCGTGGAGAATGGGAGCGTTTTTGTAATCCTTGTGTGCATTGTTGACTTCCTCTGTTGAGCTTTCTGGATGCTATTTCTGCCAGGGAAGACTGAGTCACTGTCTTGTCTTGCGATGAGCCCTGGGGTGGAGTTGGAGTTGGATGGGAGCTGGCACAGAAGGAATTTGGGGGCAGGTGCTTCTCAGGAGACCGTGACAATCACCCAGCCAGTGCCAGTGGAGCCTCCGTTCTGGGATCAATCCATGGGAAATGAAGAACAGGACAGATGAGGGGAGCTTGGAGCAGGTGGTGCCCCCACAAGAGCAAGGCACCCTGATAACCCTCTCAAGGATCTGGGAAAGGGCCAGGAGCGGATCCGTGGCTGCTGAGCTTTGCCAGGAGAGGGTGTTCACTCAGGAGTTTTACTTCCCCACAGCCCCTGAATGCTTGCTTCTTTGAGAAAATCCATGTGGCACTGCAAACTTCTTCCAGTGTCTCCATTGCAGAGCTCATCTAGCTCTGCCTGCCAGGAGAGGATCGAGTGTGCCTGAGCTCCTGGGGCCACCTTCAGCAGAGGATCGAGTGTCATGGGTCTTCTGGGGCCACCTTCAGCAGAGGATCAGGTGTGCCTGAGCTCCTGGGGTCACCTTCAGCAGAGGATCGAGTGTGATGGATCTTTTGGGGCCACCTTCAGCAGAGGATCAAGTGTGCCTGAGCTCCTGGGGCCACCTTCAGCAGACAATCAGGTGTGTCTGAGCTCCTGGGGCCACCTTCAGCAGAGAATCAGGTCTGTCTCAGCTTTTGGGGCCACCTTCAGCAGAGGATCGAGTGTGATGGATCTTTTGGGGTCACCTTCAGCAGAGGATCAGGTGTGCCTGAGCTCCTGCGGTCACCTTCAGCAGAGGATCCAGTGTGCCTGAGCTCCTGGGGCCACCTTCAGTAGAGGATTGAGTGTCATGGATCTTTTGGGGCCACCTTCAGCAGAGAATCAGGTGTGCCTGAGCTTTTGGGGCCACCTTCAGCAGACAACCAAGTGTGATGGATCTTCTGGGGCCACCTTCAGCAGAGAATCAGGTGTGCCTGAATTTTTTACCACCTTCCAGCACCACGCTGTGGTCAGGATGGGTTCAATGGCGTTTTCCAGGGCCTAGATCACAGGGAAAATCCCCTTTGAACAAAGGGCTGAGCAGACAATGCCACAAATGTTCCTCCAGAGCCCAGACTCCCAGGTACCTTTCACCCTGAAATATCAGCAGGCAAGGAATCAATCCTGTTTTTGTGATTTATAATTACTGGTTCTTTCTTGAAAAGCTGAGGCTTTGAAGACCTTGCATGGACAAAGGAGCTGTTTCTGCCACCTCTTTATTTACAAAAGTCAGAAATTCCTCGTACTTGGAGCAAAAAGCCAAAAAACCCACAGAGATATTTCTGCTATGCTGCCACTTTCATCTCTGGCCAAGCCCTACTCAGCACCAGGTGACCCCAGTGATTTCTGACCCTCTCATTTAGGGCAGCAGCCTCTACCCCAGTCCTAGAATTCCACAGCTTTTACAGCCTCCAGCCCAGCGCAGATCCAACACCCAATGCAACCCCAGGGCCCCTCACAATTCACGCCAATGTTGCAAAATACACCGAGTTTAAAATTTTTTTTAACTTCAGTCAGTCTTCACACTCACAGGATGAACTGGGGGGAGGCCTGAGGAGTTCAGCATCTCCCCAGGCTGGGAGCAGCACAGGAGATGCACAGAGAGAACAACCAGCAAGGGCCAGCAAGAGCCAGGAACAAACCAGCAACAGCAGAGCCAGCCCTGGCACAGGGAGAGCCACCTATTCCAGGAAAGGACTGATCAGAGAACCAAGCAATCAACACCTAATTAACATCAGAAGCAAAGAAGATCTGGAACCAATAAGAAACCAAATACTCAGAACTCCGTAACTCGGAACCAATGAACACAGAACCAATGGATCTCTGTGGGTTTTTATTGTATAAAGTTTGGGGGAAATCGGGTAAAATTCCTGTGTCATGGAATGATTTTCTCTGCACACCCGGGCTGGGTGTGGATGAAATGATTTCTGTGGCACATCCTGGCCAGAACACCGTCCTGGCCAGAAATAAAGCAATGCCTTGGCTCTCTAACACTAAAAATGTTGTTGGAGAGTTTTTGGTTTTCCCCCGGTTTCGGTGACACCAGCACCAAAGGATGCTCCTGATTCACCCCCTGTGCTTCTTTAACCACTCTACACGCAGGTGACACCTCTTTCTTCTTAAATCCGATCAGAATGAGAAGAATGGGGAGGTGTTCAGTGAATAAGGCTCAGCAGAATGGATTCAGCAGTGGAGGAAGCGCAGAGTTTAATGCTCCTCCCTTCTCTCCATACCCGGAGCAGTGATATCCCCCCAGGCTCGGGGGTTACACACTCCAGCAGGGCCGATTTCTTCCTGGGCTCTTATATTTGCTGTAAAAGGCTTTGGAAGCCTCAGCACTGATTCCTAAACACACCCAAACCCCCGGGAACACGGGATTACTGAGGAGCTCCCTGTACAAAGGAACTTTCTCTGCCTTTTGGAGTGTCGTGTTCCGTTGGTGCAGCTCAATCCCAAAATTGCTGCGGGAGGCGCGGCCACAAAACCCTTTAAGGCGGCCCTTGTGCACCGAGCCATCCGCTCATGTCCCCTGCTAAGTGATCTAAGCCTGGCCTCAATCTGCTCTTAATGAACCAGAAGGAAGAGGATACTTTAATTGCTATTATTAGCTCTTAGTACCTGTCCGCAGAAAACGAAACGAAACAGAGCCTTTAATTCCCCAGGCTCGCCAAGGGAATCAGCCTGTGCAAAATAAACCTACAACGGGCGAAAAACGCTGTGGTGCCCAGGAAGAACCTTCCACCTACGTCTAAAAACCCCCAGCAGTGCTGTAATTTAATCTTGACGCTCAGCAAACTGACTGGTAACTGCTGGAATTTTACCTGAAGCTCCAGGCTGGTTCCCTGAGCTGAGTTAGGGTGGGATTTTGGCACCAGCTTGGAAATGGGTGTGCAACAGGAACACTTTTGTGCTGTCCATCATCTTCACGTGATGTGTGGGTGCTCTCACCTTATTCCAGCCCAGATGTGCTCCAGAATTTGGGGTTTCCTGGCCATCCATCCCTCCAGAGGCACCTCCTGGTGCTGTGCCCACCTCAGGATGGCCCTGGGGCACAGGAGGGGCTCCTGCACCTCACCAAAGACACCTCCAGAAGACGAGCTAAGCCCGAGGAGTTGGATCCTGCCTTGAAAACACCACTAAACCAAACTCTGGGAATGCTCCCAAACTCCAGAACTCCCATCCCCGAAAACAACCGCCGATTTCCTGCCGTGTTTTCTGCTCCCAAACTCCAGAACTCCCATCCCTGAAAATGAACGCCGATTTCCTGCCGTGTTTTCTGCTCCCAAACTCCAGAACTCCCATTCCTGAAAACAAATGCTGATTTCCTGCCGTGTTTTCTGCTCCCAAACTCTAGAACTCCCATCCCTGAAAATGAACGCCGATTTCCTGCTGTGTTTTCTGCTCCCAAACTCC
Organism: Pomatostomus ruficeps; assembly: GCA_013400735.1. Taxonomy (NCBI): domain Eukaryota; kingdom Metazoa; phylum Chordata; class Aves; order Passeriformes; family Timaliidae; genus Pomatostomus; species Pomatostomus ruficeps. The sequence goes on from VYZT01005704.1 coordinate 18,001, forward strand.
AGAACTCCCATCCCTGAAAACAAATGCTGATTTCCTGCCGTGTTTTCTGCTCCCAAACTCCAGAACTCTCATCCCCGAAAATGAACGCCGATTTCCTGCCATGTTTTCTGCTCTCAAACTCCAGAACTCCCATTCCTGAAAACGAACGCCGATTTCCTGCCGTGTTTTCATCAATCTGCGAGGAATCGGAATATTGGTTTTTAGTAATTACTGAAAATTTAGGTCAGATATTTCCTACGAGGTGGCCTCCAATGTTTGCTGATGTGGAAAAGGGTAACATTTGTGATTGCTTGATTGCTCCCCTAACGGGATCACGGGTAATTAACCATTACGGGGTAATTGATATGGACGTAAATGGATTAGGTGCTTAAAGTTCAGCCTGTGCCCCTCGGATAAACTGGTTCCATGGCTCTTGGAGCCGGGATTTCAGCTGGATTTTCCTCTCATATTCATTACGCAGCCTGACTGATTGAAGGAGTGATTCACTTCCCAGCTAATTGACAAAGAATTTTGAAAGCTCTCCAATGCAGGGCTTTTGAGATCTACAGAGATCTTCTGAGATCTAGAGAGACAAGAAAACAATGCAGTGTGAATTTAGGTTTACTTTTCTCGACTTCTCTCCCAGGAAGTTACCAATGCGCTGCTTTGATATTTGACTAATTAAATAAAGGCAAACGAGCAAATAAGGAACTCTCCCACAAGCAATCCTTCAGTCGGGCATTCTTTTCACTTCAGAATAATTTTCTTTTGACAGAAAAGCAAATATTCTAAATATATTAATGCCTGCTCCGTGTAGGTTACATTGTGAGTGACAAACCTCAACAATTTTCACAGAATCTGGGCCAGGGCTGGCTGGATCTTTCTGCTTCCCAGTTTTTAATGGCTTTCAGACTGCTGAGAGCTCCTGAGGGGGAAGCACCGCTGCTGTTTCCCCACAAATAATGTCTAAAGAACCCCTGCTACCCCCCAGAAAGGAGGATTGATATAAGAACAAGCATAAAACCATGACATTTTCCAGGCTGTCTCAACTTTTCTCATCTCCATATCCAAATTCAGCAATGCACTGATGTGTGTCCAATGATTTCGGTGTCCTGTTGCTCTCCACACTCCTCTCCTGCTGCGGCCACGTTTCTCAGCACCACGCTGTAAATACTGATGGTTTATTGCTATCCAAACCAACTGCAGATTTATTTCTAAGACAAGAAACTTGGTTGTCATTTTTTACTACAACCGTTACAACAGATTGGAGCTGAGGGGGTTGGTGTAGCCGAGGCTGCTTTGCAAGTAATTCCAAATGCAAAAAAAGCTGGAACATGGCAAGGCAAGCTGCGAAAATGGGTAAAGTCCTCCTTTAAATCACAGAATCCCAGCATGGCTTGGGTTGGAGGCACCTCAAAGCCCACCCAGTGCCACCCCTGCCATGGCAGGGACACCTCCCACTGTCCCAGGCTGCTCCCAGCCCCAATGTCCAGCCTGGCCTTGGGCACTGCCAGGGATCCAGGGGCAGCCCCAGCTTCTCTGGGCCCCCTGGGCCAGGGCCTGCCCACCCTGCCAGGGAACAATTCCTGCCCAATATCCCATCCAGCGCTGCCCTCTGGCACTGGGAAGCCATTCCCTGGCTCCTGGCCCTCCAGGCCCTTCTAAACTTCTCCTCTCCCTCTTTCCTGCAGCTCCTTCAGGTCCTGCAAGGCCACAGTGAGGTCACTCCAGAGGAAGTCTCCATCTTCCCACTGTGATATGGGAAAAGAAGTTTCCTCTCTGATATCTGGGAAAACCAATAAACCTCACCGTGTGGCACGAAAATGAATAAATCAGGGTCAGTTTGCAGAAGAAACACTTCCATCGTTTAAGAAATATTGCAAAACACCACTTCTGAAAGCCTTCCCCTTGGAGGTAAATAAACTTTTCCTTGATTACATCAATGAATTGCCAGAAAAAACAGTCTGTGTTATGTTTCTCTAATCCACTTGGCCCGTCTTAAGGAAATCTGGCCAAATTTCCTTAGAAGAAAGCTGATAGATAAATACATAGTGTCGAACTTTGCTTCTCTGCCGTCTTTAATATCGACACTTAATGCCAAGAGTTTTCTCCTTTTTCACAATTCCAAGAAGGCAGGAGAATGAAATATTCTAGTCTGGGATGAAAATAAGATTCTATGAAGAGAAAAATACCAAAAGAGCATTTGATTAATTCTTGCTTTTCCCTTCTTATCAAGCTTGCCAAAACAGCACCATTTTTCTCTTTTCTTTCTTTCTT
>VYZT01005707.1:0-16877 GCA_013400735.1 Pomatostomus ruficeps
CCTGCAGTCCCAAAAAGCATTAGGAAAACAGTCCTTACCTCTGTGAAAACCAAAATTCAATGTACCCAGGAGCTGTAAAATTGCACCTTTATTTCTCACTGTGTCTGGACCTACATGCAAGTACAAATTAGGGAAATGAAAATTTTAGTGGAAAGAATGAATGGACAGCCACCAGAGCCTCCTATTTTCACTAAGACTTATTTAATGAGTAGAAATACTAATATTCCCATAAAAGTTGTGTAGAATATCAATTTTAAGAAATTGAATGGGGTCAGAAGTGTTGGCTCTTTCCTTGTGTTTGCTGTCTTTTCTCCACAGATTTGGCAGTGAAGTTCATTAAGTTCACCATAGAAGTTTCTGCTACTTCACAACACATCTCATTATGAAAGGGATTTATAAAACCCATGCTGATTGTAGCAATGGGGGCTGTCTTACAGAAAAAGCAGTAGCTGGTCAGGTAAGATTCCTAGAATTTCAGGCAGACTGTAAATGAGAGCAGAATGGGAAAAGATTTGTTAACTTCTTCATAGAAAGTCCCCTTTAGTCACTTTGACCTGTCACTGCTTCAACAATCACATCAAAGATTATTTCAGAGGGCTTTCTACAATTTTAGCCTTAAAAGAGGTGTTCAGACTTTCTGAGGTAGGTCACTAGAGTTTATTTGAACTACAAAACATCAATGAAAGCTGCTTGTTCAAGACAACAAATTATAATCAACTTTCACTGCTATTAAAATACATCTGTTTTGGCTACATGGAATCCAAATGAAATCCCATGTGAATTAATGTGCAAAACCAGCCAAGTATAACAAGTGTTTATGATTTCATTTCCAAAGTAAATGTCATAAAAAAGACTTTATCATTGCTTTGATTTCTGTTCCACATAGAAAAATTCCTTAGGATTTTGTTGATTAAATATGAGCAAAGATACAGAATTATAAACAAAAATTTAAAATGTGGTGTGCACCTCGTTTTATCATAGATATGCATTCTACTTTGAAGAAACATCTTATCAATTTATAAGGGTGAGGGTGTGGATAAAATGCAATCACTTGGCCAAACATCCCAATAACCCACCTTGAAAAGCTGTTAATTTCAAAGACAAGTTAGAACAAGTCAGCACAAAAGGAACAACAGAGAAGAAAAGGAGACAGAAGAGAGAAAGGGAAGAGCTGGAAATCGTTATATTAAATGATAAATTCTTCTCTCAGAAAGTTGATTTTACAACATCAAAAATATAAAAACCTTACATAAAAAAAACTTAATCTCTCTATTCTGCAAACCATACTGTTTCTTGAGAACATATGTATATGTATTGAGAATGGGGGAAGAAAAGGCACAGACTTCTTAAGCAGAAAGCAGGAAGACTCTATAAATACCACTTCTCTGACCAATATGTGAAAAGTTTCACTCTGATCCTTAAATTTTTCCAGAGCATAGGAGGTTAGGTGTCCTGCAAACAGTTTTGTGTTAAGCTGTATATAAAACTATTTGGAAGAAAAGATGAGTTTACTTGCACATTATAAATCAATATGATATCCTTTATATTTTTTTAAGTCCCAATTGACTTCCCACCATACAGGGTTACACAGATGTCTACTGTGTTTTAAAGAGATACCTTTTATATGGGTTGGACAGGTAACCTTATGAAACACAGCTTATAAGGAAATATCAAACTGACCACAAGCGTTTCAGGAGTCCCAGGAATTTTCCAGCCTAAGAATCAAAACAAAAGGAAAAAAGTAGTGGACTTAAGAGGCTGTTGCCTTGTGGTGTTTTACATTGTTTGAACAATGTAATCTTTCATGTCTAATAATCCTTAGGAGTGCCTGTTCCTCCTATCACTCAAAAGAGATGTCTTCCCTAGGATTTTCTGCTTACCTAAAGCTAGCAGAAAGCTGGCTCACAGGGGACTAATGGGCTGCATCAAGAGACACATCGCCAGCATGACAAGGCAGAAGTTTATTTCTGCTCCGCTCCTCTCTGGTGAGACCCCAGCACAGGAAAGACATGGACTTGCTAGGGCAAGTCCAGAGGAGGGCCACAAAGATGATCAGAGGGCTTAAGCANTAAAGGTCCCTTCCAGCCCAAAGTATTCTGTAATTCTGTATGTTTCTATTGCTATTGCATATGCCACTGAGCATAGAAATTCCCATCTTCCTTTTAGTCGTGGATTTATGCTGGCATTCTAAGAATGTTCTTCATAGACACTCAGATACATGATTATGGAGAAAATATAAATAGCAATATATTTTTTTTTTTAAGTCACAAGGGCAGGAATGCTAGTATAAGTAAAAAAAAAGGAGAAGACTGGGTTAGTAAAGATAAAGATGGAATTAGTATATACAAGATTGGATCAGTAAAGGTACAAATTGGATTAGCAATAGATATTTATTTATTTTTATTATTGTGGCAGATATACTTCATTCTGATACACATGTAGGACACATGGCAAGCCAAAAAAGTCTCTGCTCTACCATACCACTCCACAGTAGTACTGCTTAGTGTGGTCCTACTTCCCTGTTCTGCTACAAATTTTCACCATACTTGAAAAACATTTTATATTCTTATGACTTCTACACGTATTGGAAACTTTATTTAAATTTATCAATGAGTTTAAATGTTACTTGGAGAAATACAGGAAAAGGGACTTGTGCTTCACTGTGATGCTGCACTAGGGAGTTTCTGGGGTTCTCTTTTTTAAGCTCTCTTTTTTAAACTAAGAAATTATCCATAAAAAAACACATTAAGAAAGTATTATTTGTGTGCAGAATCAAGTACTTAACAATTAGGAACTGCTTGAATTTTCCTTGGTTTTGACTGCATTATGATACAGCCTTTAACCACAGTCTTTTCTTCAAGCTCATCCTCGTCCCATATCACACTTATGAACTCCTGTGCCATGCTGACAAATCAATCAAACTAAGCATTTCACAGACTAGCAGTACAGCATGCTTCTAGGTGACAAGCTTATGACCTTATTGGAAGTCATGTCTAAACATATGAAATGTTTAATGCCAAGTTCAGTGAAGAAGTCATACCATGACTCACAGCAGTTCATAGAATTCAGTCTTGGCTTCCTCTTGCTGGCAAAACTGGCAGCCAGGGTCTGAAGAGTGATTGACTCACACCGCGAATGGTTATCTTGAATTGAGATCACATGCAGTCCTTTAAATCTGTGTCTCCCCTTGCTAAACAAGGTTAATAATCACTCCTTTTGAAGAGCTGTGGTGAAAACAAGCAATATCTGTACACTTCTGAGATATTATTGAAAGATGGAATAAAAAGGCGGATGAGGGGATTAATCACTTTCTCTGAAAAGTAGAATTTGAATACTGTGAAATATATGTGGTGCTGGACTGTTTCATTGTCAGTGAATAAGAATTATTGAGGTTTTTTATAAAGGCCTTTAACAAAATGGGCACTGTTTTAAATTATGCTTCACAAGAAGTTTTCTGTAAAAATTCTCACAAAAACCATCTTTGCAATTTACTAAAATGTAAATTACTATAGTAAATCTTTACTCATCCCTCATTTACATACATTACTTATTCCTTTAACAGAATTTAGGATTCACTTTCTTTCTGGTATTGATAAAGTGGAGCTTTAAACTTGTTTCAGAGATTGAGGTCATGGAATGGTGGTTCTATGAGCATCTGCAAACTTAACTTTGATATAATGGCTATGAACCAGTGGCATTTATTAATAGCTTATATGCTTTATACCTTATTTCTATATTACCAAGGTTGACCTGGAAATTCTCAATACAGAAAAAAAAGAGCCTCAGACCCAAATCTTCTAACATTTAAATCATCTTACAGATCCTCAAGAACTGTACTTCAAGCAATTGGAACAAAATCTGCTCATATGATGAAAAAGTGGTAAGAGAAGAAATAATTATAAATTAAGATTTTCAAATTGGTTTACATTACATAGAATATATAGATTCATTAAACAAGAGGAGTGAGAGATGTTTGTATAAAGACTTTTGCACCAGCTGATGACTAGACTTCAAAAATGTAATATTAAAGATGCCAAGTATGACATCCTAATCTACTATTGAATAATAACACTAAAAGACCTGTCATTTATTTCACTGTGAACAATGCTTTATTCCAGCTCCCAGCAGGACTTTGATGAACAAAATTACTAATTTGCTCTGAGTTTATCCCACAAGTACCTGGAAAGGAGGAAGCATTGGGAAGAATCTTGCATGACTGTAGCTTTCTTTCCCTAAAGAAACTGGAACATTTTCATTGTAAGCAGCAGCAGCTAGTTTTGCGTTCCAATAAAGACCTGGAAAGAAAAGTCTATCTCCTTAAAACTGCTGTCTTGCATGTAAGTTAATTTATGATTTATTACAATGAAATTATTTACAACCTTAATAAGAATATTTACAAGCTTTGACTCAGAGCTCTGCCTCCTCTGTTAGAGAGTAGCATGTCCTCCCTTCCTGCTGGAGCTGTAGTGATTCCATACAGGAAGGAATACAAAAGGGTGAGAGGGAGCCGAGAGTTCTGGATCTGGAACACCAGTGACTGGCTACATAAAAGGCATAGTGACACCTGCATTTTGAGGCTTCCAAGTCTTTTACTGTCCTTGGCAATTTGCTGTGATGTAATTTTTTCAAATATATCCTTTCCCTTTTACTTACAGTTTTAAGCGTTATGCTTCATTCTCTGTAGTGTCTTCTCTACACCAAAAAAGGCAGTGTAGGCATTTCTTTTTAGCATTATTAATGATTAGTAATTCAGTGAAACCTGTCATTTACATTCACCTTGATCTTTTAAAATGCTGCGTTTATAATCTTATTTTTCGAGGACTTCCAGGCTTTCTTATCCTGGTTTTCTAATTTCAATGTACACCAAGAATTGAATATATTAGCCATCATGCTTTTAGCTACCTACTTTTAAAATGTCCGCTTGTGTAATAGCTGGCCCAGGTGTCCAGGTAGTTCTTACAAATGAAAATAATTTTGTCTTGATAAAGCAAAACCAAAAAAACTCACTGCTTTATAAGCATCAAATATTTGAATTACAAGATTAGGTGGAATAGTTTTCTATGCTTTTCTCAGTAGAAGAGTGGCCCATGCACTCTGACACTTTCTCCAATAACAGTGAGAACATAACGCTTCTGGGGGGTTCGGCAGGGCTGCTTGGGTGCTGCAAAGTCTGCTGTTATCCAGCGCTTTGGTCAGATAAGCTTCTTTGGCTGCTGCTATCAGCAGCCTTATCTTATCTCGCCTATCTCTGTACCTAGCTTGCGCTTTGCAGTGAGAGCAGAAAANCTAGCTTGCGCTTTGCAGTGAGAGCAGAAAACCCCGATGGTAATTGGAACAGGTAGAAGTAAAGAAGAGAGAACGGACCCTCCGTAGCTTAACCAGACATTTATTGATGTTCCTTTTCTTCAGGATACTTGCTACCAGAGAGACCTCAATAGGGTCTTTACACAGACTTTTATAGGAAAAGGGGAAGGGAGTGGTGATAAGGTGGGTCCACCTTATTTGTGGATTTGTGGGAATCACAAATTGACATGGGGTGACAGCTTTCCAATGAGTCTTGGGCAAGGGCGGGATATATTTGCATTAATCTATGAACGTTACAGAACAGTAGAACTTTCTGGCAACTGTTGAATAGTAAAACAATACAAAGAATATTAAAATAACAGAGGTGGAACTGAGTCTATGATTGACAGAGTTAGAACGTGGCAGATAGGGAATTCCCCTCCAGCATGCTGCCTCCATCTTCTTCAGCCTCACTATCCAGGGAAGGAAAATCTGTCCAAGCTATTTCTCCATTTCTCACGGAGGCAGCTGCCTGATCCACTGCCACAAGAACAGTGACTACTCTGGGAAGTGTCTTTAAAGCTCATTTCCATTCTAACACAGTCTCATTAACTAAGACATCCACTGCAACTGATGCTGTCACAAAATAGGAGAAAGAACCTGTGAAAGACTTTGCCTGGTTGGATGACTTTTTATAGATCATACTCTTTTTGCATGTCTTACTTCTTTCTGCATGTCTTTCAATGTATCTCTTTCTATATATTGTATACCACTACACTCTGGGTCCTCATCACAAAAATTCACTAGCACACTAAAAGTAATATGAGAATTTTCTCCTTAAAGACAGATTATTTCCAACATTCAGCTTTACAAATTAGGTAACAAGAAGAACCATGCAAATATAGAATAGTCCAAGTTGAAAGGTGGCTGTTAAGATGATCTGGTCTAAACTCCTGAAAGCAGGGATCTAGCTTAGGTTACCCAAGGCTCTGCCAAGCCAAGTTCTTAGTAATTCCTATGAGGAACATTCCACAATTTCTCCGAACAACCTATTCCAGAATTTAGTTGTTGTCACAGTGAAGAAAATCTTTCCTATGTCCAGAGGGATTTTTTTTCTAAAGAACTTGTGCCTATTGCCTCTTGTCCTGTCCCTGTGCATGTTTGAGAAGAAAGCAGGTCCCTCTCTACAAGAGCTGCACTTTCAAGTACTGGAAGACTGCAACTGCAGCGTTCCATGCCTTCTTCTTCCCAGGCTGAAAAAACTCCATTCCTCTGACTTTTTTCTCGGGGATTTTGTCACATGCTGTGTTCCACTATCCCACTGTCTTATTTGGGAATCTGACCTACAGTGATGTATTGAACAACATTGCTTCTGAATGTGTGTATTTAGAAAGTAAAGAAGAATCACTTCAAAGCCTTAAAAAAAAAAAAAAATCATGTTCTTCTAACATATTTAACTCCCTAAAGCAACTTAAAATTATTCATTTATTAGGTCGCCTTCTTTGCAGAAAACCAAAAATCGCATCATCACAGTAAACAGCTTTAAATCTTGTCAAATCACAAATGGTCAGACATGAGCTGTGTGTTAATACACAGGTGCACAGGAGAGAAGAGAAGAATGAAAGTCTGGATTTGAAGGGAACTGGCTTCTGAATTATTTTTAAAGATTTACAGTACATGAAGACACCATGTGGAGTGATGCAGAATAACAGGCTTAGAAGTAAAGAGCAATCAAAACTACAGTTATAGCGGGCTTTTTTTACGTCTGAGGTCACTTGGACCCAAAAATAAACTTTTTGTACTTTGAAGGAAGTGAGAAACAACCAAACAGTTCAGGCACAGGAGAAGAAAGAGTTATGAGATTGTTAGGGTATGATACTGCAGTATTGCAGTGAAAATAACATATCCTTGCCTTGCCCTTCTTTGCATGCCTGGATACACATTTGTTGCCTAATAGCTGCATATTATTTTTGCCCATTGTTCGATGCGGACTTTTTCAACCACACCATTTTAGGTGTTATTTCATATTTTAATTCCACTTCAGTTTTAAAACAGCTCATGTAATCTATTTGAATCTGATTTTGAGAATAGATGTTTTACTTAAGCTATAAAAAATTGTCTCATGGAGTCCAGAGCATCAAGTAGATTACCCTAAAGAGAAACATGCCTCACTTCTTTAACCTCTTCTAAGACTGACAGAAATGACCTCCTTAGAATCTTTATGTTTTTAAATGAACCAGCAAAAAACCGATATAATTCTAGAAGTCTCCACAAAGCTTCTCTTCAATCAATAGCCACAGTATTATGTTCAAAAGACTGAAAGCTTTGCAAAATATGATTACTAATAAGAACTGAGCTATCATCTGAGATTCCATGATGTGACAGTCATTCATTAATTCTGTTGCCATTAAACACACTATAAAACACAATATTAAAATATGAACGGGGAGCAGACAACTCTTCATGTTAACTGCAGAAAGTTGCAAAGAATCTCACAGCAACAGACCAAAATAAATGGATGCTCCAAGATACAGACAATGTTTGCAGATTCCCACACAGACCCTTAGAAGCTTAGCAGCTCTCCCACCCCTATTTGCAGGGAGAATCACGATGACAGATACATAGGATCAGACATACAGTAAAAAATATATAATAAAATTTAAAAATACAATAAAAGAGACAGGAAGAAGAACAATTTTTTTTACAGATCTTCCAAATCTGTATCTCATGGAAGCGAAGCCCATAAAGAACAGAATATGTAGCCTACAATGTGAAAGTACTAAATCAGATTTCTTAAAGACTCATTTCTCTTACTTTAAAAAGCTCAGGCTACAAGTTATCTATACCACTTTTTTAAACCCAAAATGGAAAAACTGTAGACAAAAAGAAAAATATTTCAAAATGCAGTTACAGAAGAACAAACAGACACAGCAAGGATAGAAATGGAGACAGATTTTATATGGTAGAAATAGAATCTATTACCTCCCTACCATTTAGTAAAGTGGCAAAATGTTCATGTCACAGCCTACACTTGAAGAAAAAATAAAGGTTTAAAAACTCATCAAATCCAAACTCCCTGAAGAATTACCTGGTTTTAGGGGGTTTTTTTGTCTTGACAGGCTTCAACAAAGATAATAAGAAGATGGTATCTAACCAACATGAAACCAAGACAGGGCTATGATCATGCAAGATTAAGCTGCAGAATAAGCACAGAGGATTTTGCATGTTAAGGTACTGTAGTTTATATTTCGTGAAAAGAGGAAAATATCTCAGAACCTGTTGTTTGCTTAAGGAGTTATTCCTGATTAACATCAAGAAACAGGTATAAAATGAAGAAACCAGGATGATGCTTTGTTGCTCTAATAATGGTAACTACTGGTGCTCATGCATAATGACTATAATGATTATTACTAAAAGGCTGCAGGGATTCAGTACTGATCATTGTAATCATGCATGGTTGGTCCTTGAATTGATTTATTTCACTTACAGCTTTTCTTCATAGCTGTAATAATTTCATGCAAGGAACAGCAAGCTCAAAGATATTGCAGTCACCATGAATTCTCTTAAATAGTCACGCAATGTAGTGTCCAGACTATTTTCAGTAAATATATAGTATTTTTATCAGCAGTGACAAATGCTAAAGGAAAGAGGAAAATAATGGGGCAGTATTAAGAAGGTGCCATTTTTGTCACATTCCTACCAATTAAAATCTTTTCCCTTAGATTTTAAGTATTTGTAACATTTTTACTTTCTCTTTTAACTTTTTTACTGTTCTCTTTTATGTTCTATCACATCATATTGTGCCATTTGTCTCAGTAACATCCTGCAGAGGTGAACTCAACTGCACAGTTAATCTGAGCTGATATAGTCATTCAATGTACAAGCAGTTTTGGACAAAAACTGTGCATGTCCCAAAACATCCTTATTCATCCTTGTAACATTCCAAGTGTTAGACTGATCAAAAAAACCCCTGTATTATCTCTACCGATACATTTTTACATGCATCTGCATTTTAAATGCTGCTTTATAGTGTCTTTAATCATCTAATTGTATTGAGGAATACAAGAAATGTGTGCTGGGTATTGTGTCTTTCTCAGTGCTCCTCATTAATAAGCTTTGGCATGAGCTAGCTCTGCTCTCAGTGATCCCACTGGGGTGAAATCCAAACTTACACGTCTCCTCCACAAATTGTACCGTACAAGTCTTTTCAATGTCTCTTCCCCAGAAATGAATTTTCTCCCACATCCTATATCTTATCACGTTTGTTCCCTCTTGTTGTACCTACAGTTATGTCCTTTTTGGTGTGGGATGGAAAAGTGAGTTTAGGAGTCTAGTTATTCTAAATTTTAAAAAAATAGTTTTATGAACCAATTTTATTTTCAATAGCTTAGTCTCAGTTACTTAATCTCAGAAAAAAAGTATTCTCCCAAGAAATTATATTGAGAAAATAGTTCCGGGCATTCTGTTACTTCCAGCTGAGCTCAGTGTGCCTTTTAAGGAGAACTCATATTTTCTTAGGCAGAACCTCTTCCAAAGACATGCTGGTAAAGGTGATGCCATAGATCTGTGTCAGGCCCAGATGTGCAAGTCTCTGGTGCCTAAAAGCCATCCCAGTATATTTTCATAAATGGTTCCATGGTTTGTTTAGGCACTTTAAAGTAATATGTGTACATTAGAAAAAAAAATCATTCAATGTACATCTGGTAAATATGTGATGTACTAACTGTACATAAAAGACACAGAGGTGAGGGCCAGAGGCTGTGGCTCAAACACTGGTTCCAGAATTTTGCTCACAGGTCATAAAAACAGTAACAAGGAGAGTCCCCTTCTATTTGAGCTTCCAGGATTCAAGCTATCAATGCACATCCCTGTATAAGCATATGTTCCCTCCACAACAGCTTTGGAACAGCTGAACACAGAATAAAGTTGCAGATTTCATTACTTTTCTGTCATTATCTTAAAAAAAAAGTCTCTTTCTTTCTACATAAAACATTCAGAACAATTTCGAGCTTTTCACTAACACAGGTGCTTAATGTTGAAAATAGGATTGGTTTGGGGGTTTTTTTCAGTTAGAATCATGATGTTTAATAATCATTTAAAATACATAAAAAATTCACAGATACACATATATGGTTTCTTTATTCCTTCAGGCTAATTTGGTTCTATTATTCACATTCCAAATATTTGTTTTCGTGTATTTTCACATGCTTAATTTGGTACTTCTCTTCTTGATACCTCTCTGGTATCTTTTCAGTCTCTTTCTGCTTTTATATTCTTTTCTCCACTGCACTTTCGGACATTATGAAAACTCAGTCCCTTATGGCATCATCCTTTGCTTTCACCATTGTCAGCAAGGCATTTTCTTTCATTACTGTGGGGCATTAAAATTTGCAGCCTTTTTCTAAATTTCCTGCCATGCCTTTATTTCCTTTTCCCCTTAATAGTATTATATAAAATTGTTCTTCATCATATTTTTAAATATCATTTCTGTTAACAAAATCACTGGATAATTTTAGTCAGAGCCTGGTCCATTCATTCCTCTTTCAAAAATTAAAATAATAAAGTAAGTAAAGGTATGACTACTTCTTTACATAATACTTTCCAGGAAAAAATATATATACCATAAACCAGCAGCCTCATCCTAATATTCAGAATTTCCTAAGAGAAATTAATATAATGTGTTTATTAAGTGTTTAGACAAATATTCAGGCAAACCAACATGGTATCATCAAGTGCTGTCAGATGCCTGAATTAAACTGGATATACCTTACACAGTATGCAAAAAAATACTTTTGAAGAGACACAAAGAATTTGGGAATAGTTACTTGAAATCAAAATAATCAAAATCTAGGCTTTAGTGGGATTAATTATTTGGGATTACACCAAGGTCAACTGTAAATTCTGACTAAAAGAAGCAACTGTTCTAAGAGAGGAATGCAGCCACCACTATTTTTACAATGCTCATAGTAATACTGTGACACAAAGCCCCACTATAAACAGGAGCTATGTGGCATGAAATTTTCCATGTGTATCCTAGGAAAGAAAATGCAGCAGTAAACATCATTAGTCAAGTGAGACCTACATGTCATAAGCAATAGGCAAGAGTCCAGGAAGGCCACAAGGTTAAAATGCTTTGTTTGAGTAATTATAGGATTTGAAGGATTAGGCTGAACCAAAGGATTTAAGGACATGGAGGGATTAAAGGGAGAAATAAATAAATTAAATTACAGAGAATGAAGGTACAGACAGCAGCACAAAAAATGATATTACAGTCACTAATTTTTGAAACAAGAATTGTTAAATAAAATAGTTCTAATTGAAGGCAACATGATTTTGCTGTATTTGTTTGCTACTCATTAACTGAGTCTGCAGAGACAAAAATTCTTTCCAAAATATCTGTATGTTTCTGAGATTGAGACCTAACAGAAAAAGCACATATTTGAGGTGAGTGTCTTAGCCAACTTCTTTGTATCCCAGAATGTATTCCGTGGCTTCTATGAAAGTGAAACTCCAGAGCACAAATCATAGATGAGATTACAGCCTCTACAGCCTGTTATTGAAATCTGAAAATTCTTGCCATAAACACACAAAAAGAATTCCAATCTTTACCTTATGCTACCCTGAGTTACAACATTTTACAAAGCCAAGCTTGTTTAATTTAAAAGCCTACTGCCCTTGCAAGCTGTTAATAGTGAGAACTAATTCAGGGTCTGTTTCTTGAATATTGTGGATGAGAAAAATAATTCAAGGGTTATGATGCCCGGGTGATCTATAGCACATGATGAATAAAATGACAAGATAACCATAGGTATATAACAGCAGACATAAATGAATAAAGGGTGGAGTGTGTTATGAAACAGTCACTCACAAATGCAAGATAACGGCACTTTCAGCAAAACGGTGCAAAGAGAGTATGGTTTGGAACACAGCTCTGAAAAGGTTTGAGAAACGAGCGCGCTCGGGCCGGGCCGGGCGGCGGCGGCCCCTGCCGGGCGGCGGCGAAAGCGCAGCGCGCACCGGCGCCTCCCACCCCAGCCCCGCTCCTGCTCGCCGGGCCGAGTGCGCACCGGGTCTGGAACTACGGCAGCTGACAGCGAGATGTCTGCCTTCAAACGAAACCAAACTGTGCCAGCAATCCGGAAAATCGGCCCCTAAATTCTTGGCACATTTTCTTTAATCTCTTTATTAAGGCCTAGGTGTTTAGTTAATCTCAAAGTGATCCGTCTAAAAGCCTAGTTTTGCTTCAGGAACATTAAGCAAAACCCTAAACTGGTTAGCATTGGTTTATTATTTCCATATTAAAATAAAATATTATAGTAACAAGTAACAATTTTCAGCATAAGCACTGTGTTTAATATTACAGCATGAGGGGTTTTTTCTCTCTCAAGTACTATTTAACTTGTGTTTCTTGATTCAGATCAAATATTGCTTCAGAAAACTACAGAAATTCAGGCACTAGCCCAATTCACAAATTCTGTAATTACACCTGGCCTTGTTTCTAAAATAGGAAGTGGATGCAGTGTCCAGAAGTACTGTGTTATAAATAATCCCAATTTGGCACACTGATTCATAATTCTTTATCCATTAAATCAGCTAATCTCTCTCAGATTGCAAAAACTTTACACATTTGAATAGAGCATCCTTTTCACCCTATTTGAGTACTGACATCCTATGACAACAAGAAATATTATTGGTGGATATTTGCCTTTTGAAGTTCAGCTTTTCTGCATCATAGAAAAATTAAGTTGCTTTTCTTACAAGCTGTTGTTATTTTCAGCCAAGAATCATCAGTTGTTTGCTGTTGAAAAAACTAGCTTTCTCTAAGGTTAATATTCCCAGTGAAATAGCATCCCCTGACAGCTCATGCTGGCAGATTTTCCCACACTCCCTTCAATGTACTGAGTCCTGATCATCAAGTTGCTCAAGCAATTTTTAGTCTTTGTGCTCATTTGGAGCTATTTGTGGTGCAATCATTCTCACACAGTGTGTGTTGGGGCAGGGGAGGGAGTTAATTGTAAAGCTATTCACCCACCAGTAGCAGGGGTGGCTACTGTTTTCCCTCATATGGG
Source organism: Pomatostomus ruficeps (assembly GCA_013400735.1). Lineage (NCBI taxonomy): Eukaryota > Metazoa > Chordata > Aves > Passeriformes > Timaliidae > Pomatostomus > Pomatostomus ruficeps. Next base: position 13,353 of record VYZT01005707.1, read on the forward strand.
TCACTGACCAGACACCAGATGGTGGAAATATTCTGTCCTACTAATCTGGCCCAGAGTCGGCAATTCAGAGGTGAAAAGCTTTATCCCATTACCAACTGCCTGAGCCGTCCTGTCTCCAACCTGCGGGCTAAAGATGAAACAGGTAATAGACTTGGAGCAACTACCGCCCCCTCAAATATCCCATCACTGCACATCCCAGACATCTACTGGGCAGATCTGGGAGAAGACCCATAAATGTCAGTACATTTTATTGACTTTAAGTTCTACCAAAGGAGGAATGAGAAAGAAGCAAGGCTAAATTACAGCATCAATTTGGATAGTACTATGTTGCAGTGTGCTCTGGCCAGTTTTGGATTATCTCATGGCCAGGCTCTGCTATCCCCCCTGTCCCCCCGAAGGCTCTGTATTTCACAATCCTATACAAAGCCCACCAAATTCAAACCTAGCTCTCCTCCCCTACTGGATGTTGTACCCTCCCCCGGCCCCCTTGTGTCCGTATTTATGTAACTGTAACACGCTGTGCCCGTGCTTCCCCAGCACAACCCAGTGCCAAATAAACCATCTGGGAACGCCCCTCCGCTTGTTTCTCCTTCTTCAGCCCACCTGGAACATCGGTGGGTTGGATGAAACCTTCCTGGAACTTCACCAGCCCTCCTGTGCCTGCGGAGCAGCCCGCCAGCCCCTGGAACTGTGAGCAGACGCCCGGTGCCCCCACTGGAGGCATTGCAGCAGTACTACTTATGCAACGTCTGGAAGGATATGTTTCTTGCAGAAAAAATATGAGGGAAAGTAGAAAATCCAAATAGACTGTACGTGAGAAATGCAATCTGGAAATAAATGGAGTAGGCATCATAAGAAGAAAATACCATGATGCAATTCCTTTTTGCAGGTTTCAGGAAAAGAATCACATTATTGGTATAATACTACACAGTCAGAACCCTTAAATCAGCTCAGAACAGAAGAACCAGTTTTAATGAATTTATTCATCCTATCATCCCCATTTTCTTTGCCCTCTGCACAAGTACTTTGCTCTGCTGCACATTCAAGCCTTTAATTTGTACACATTACATTTCTGTATTGCATCCACAATCACTATCAAAATTTCTGTTTTACACTACAAATTGCCAGAGAAGCTACTTTTACATTTGTGAAGATGATATAAAACATGCAATTTGGAGTTCAAGATAACTGCAAGGGAAACAACTCACAAAATTTCTGAGCTTCTCTATGTCCAGACTTAATCACTGGAATTCTTTAAAAATGCAAACGAGTTTTATACCAGTATAAATTTTGAAAATATGAGAACACAAGAGGAAGTAGGTTATTTTTAAGTGTAAATATGTGTACATTTCCATGTTAGACCTGGATATATTTGGATATATATTCTTTCACTCCTGCAGAAAAATGTGAAATAGATTACATATCATGATCTTATAAAATCCTATCCCAGTATAATTTACCATAATTACCAGGACATCTCCTTAGACTCCTTCATCCATCTGGAAGATTGGACTGTTCAAATCTGTCAAGCCATGCACAAAGAACTCATTTACAGGGGAGTAACTGTAAAAAAGCTGCCCTTAAGAGAGAGGACAGGGTAAGCTCAGCTCCTTGCTGCTATCTTAGATGTCCTAGTGTTCATTCCTCCCTTCATGCTGCATACAGCTTCACTTAGGGCAGCTACAGAAATGTATGCAATGTGTATGTAAAAGATCTTGGCCAGCTTTATTTATGATAACCTGCTTAATCCATTTACAACCATGATGTTTCTAACAACTAAAAATACTCCATCTTTTGTCCTACCACATCACACTTAGTGTCATAACAAGTAGTAAAAAGCCTTGTTCTATGGTGGATTACACAAACTGGAATCTCTCACGTGTAATTCTTTTCCTTGAAAATATATAATCAGGTTTTGCAAAAAAAATTTAAATATTAAAAAATTCCTGAAGTCTTTAATTAAAAAACATAAACAAAACCAAAACCAAACAAAAACAAACAAACTAAAACCATTAAAATTAACATGGAATTGGAAAAGAAAGTTTAAAGAAGAGTATTTTCAATACCTTGCAGTTAATACAAGAAACTCTGGGGTTTTTTTCTTTCATTTGGAGAAGACAGGAGAAAAAAGTAAGTTAAAGGAAAATAGGCTAAGGTATATATTCAGAAAGGGTATAAGAATGTTTAGTTAAGGGAACTGCTTTCCAATGCCCAGATAGTAATTTAAAACAACTGAAAGTATGCATATCAAAAACAGAATCAAAGGAAAATACATAAAAGAAGTGGGAATTTTTAATGGAAATTGCTACAGCTGACCCTGAGGATAACCATAATGAACCTGTTAGTATTAGTAGCTGGATGGTCCACGGTCATTCCTTAGTAGCCAGAGTATAGCTTGTGTGCTTCTAAAAACAGAACTTGGCCCTTGAGAGAAATTACATTTTTATTACAAAATTTGACCCCTCTGTGGACTTGTAGAACAGCTTCTTTTCAGAAGAGGTGTTTAATAACAGGGCCCAGTAATAAAAATATGATTATGTTTGGCACCTTGACTGGACAAACCAGTTGTGCCGCCCTTTAAAGTTAAACATAAGATCACATCACATACAGAGCACTTCTGCCATTTCTGTCACTGTCTAGCATCCATATGGAACTTAACTGTATTTAGCTGGTAATAATCAAAAAGCCATTTGGTATGTACCTATGTGCTCCTGAGACTTCACCAGGAATGTCTGTTTTGGAAAGCCCAAACATTTCTTTAGTGTACATCATCTGCCAATTGTCCTGTTCTCTAAAACAGCATCACCTGTTTCCTTTGAAAAACTTCCATCACCACTCACAGCTCAAAGAAAATATTCTTTTAAGAACCCTTAGTGACCATATGTACGTGGATATCCATATCTGCTCAGATAAGTAAAACCATGTATATATTAAACACTCTGCACACAGGATAGAAACTGCAAGATCTGCAAAAATGTAGGTAAAAGTGACATTAGGATGACTGAGCAAACAAAATGGCTATCCTGCAATGGGAGACCAAGACTGTTAGGTGAGTGAAATCAAATTGTTGAGAGGATAAAATTACTCTCTTTTGTTATTCTTTTACAGAAGCCATGATGGTAGGTGAGAGTTGTTTAAACTACAGGGTAATATTGGCACTAGAAGAATAAGCAGGATGTGAATAAATTTAGGCTGGAAATAAGAATGCATTACTAATTACCAGGGTGTTTTGGATGAAAAGGGGAATAATGATACTGAAATACTGTTTATTACCTCCCCTTGGCAGCCTTTCATCTGCACCTAAAACTGGGGCTATATGCTTTCCTTCCTATGGAAAAGTACTGTCATTCTCTTTCAGGAGCCCATCAATGCAATACTGATACCACCTCCAGCAAAGAATATGTCCTATATTTGCTTCCACACAAGAGGAGCCAGGACAGAAAGGTCTTACTGGTTATAATCAGTAAAGCTTTCAATACTTTTCCTCATAGTATCTTTCTGAATAAAATGTCCAGCACACAGCTG
>VYZT01005760.1:0-13161 GCA_013400735.1 Pomatostomus ruficeps
TTCAAGGCCAGGTTGGTTGGGGCCGTAAGCAATCTGATCTAGTGGGTGGCAACCCTGCCCATGGCTAGGGGTTTGGAACTAGATGATCTTTAAGGTTTCTTCCAACCCAAGCCACTCCATGATTCTATGATTTGTTGAAAAAATGTGGATGTGATTTGATAGGTTTTATGAAAATAGCTTCCAATTCTCACTTATGAAAAGATAAAAAAACAGGTGAAAGAGGAAGAAAGGACCTTTATTATGCATATATACATAGGTACCCCCTCTGCCCAGGTAGCAGATCTGAATGTGTGTGTGCATGCATGTGCATGTTTTATAAAAGGTTTGATCTTACCTGAGCATCTGTGGCTCTGGTGACATCCCATTTGTTAACATTTCTGTAGGCTCTTCACTGGATAGATGACAGTTCATTAAATTAGTTGACAATGCATATCCATCCACCCTCCTCCCCCAGCCCTACAATGAAAATAAAGAAATTACAACAGTAAGAAGGGAAAATACTATGCAAATAGCCCTGAGAGCACTGACACATTTAAAGTAATGCATTTCCTAGAATCATAACAATAAATGTGCTGTCAGGGTCATCACAGTTACTCCAGTGATACAACCACTATGCAAGAGCACCAGTGCAAGCTGTCAGAGCTGATTATTTAGGTACTCCTGAAGTATTTTTCTTTCATTGTAACTTCTCAGAGTTAGGAGGCTTTGAAAGAGCCCTTTTCCTCTTGCAACCCTTCAGGTAGCTTTTAAATACCTGCATATATCACCTTGTAAAACAAGGGGGTCAGGAAAAAATTTCCTAGAGATGTTACAGAGATCAGTTGTTTTAGGAAATGTTCTTTGATGAAATGAGCTGAGAAAGTTTGCCCAACTTCCTGCATCGCAGAGTTTTTCCTCAAGTATTACAAAGATGGCAGCTAGGCCTATCCCAAAGAATAATTTTCAAAGAGCTCAACCCTTTCAAGCAGTTGCTTTTGTTTATTAAAGTTGCTGCAATAATAATTTAAAAAATCCGTTCCCCAGAGATAGATGAGTGCAACAATGTCACTATGAAAAGCCCCCATGAATGGCCTTTCCATAATTTTCTTTAGTACACAAACTTCCCCATTCAACTGCAAATCTTACAGCAGTCTATTAAGTTTGACCAGAACTCCATGCTCTGATGCACGTGTAGGCAGTATGGCTGAGATATAAAAAGCCCTTATAATAGCTCAGAAATGCCCCTCTCAAGCCCCTTCTTGGAATTAGTGGCTTTAGTTAATACTTAACACTTATTTGGAACAGGCATGTTATTCTTCCATTAAGCTTTATTCTGGCCATTGTTTCAATCTGCATTTAAATTCTGTTTTCCTCTCAGTTGACATTGGCACCCTTAGCTACCTCATAAACAAGTTGCATTGCCAACTGGAACACGCAAGCAGAGCTGAAAGCTAACCTCTGCTTCTTTCTACCCCCTGCAACTTGAAGTTGTATCAAACTCAGTGCTTGGAGCCTGGGAAGTGGGCATCCTGAACTGCTTGGAAGCAGATCTATTAAGGTACTGGGCTGGCTCACTGAGCTATAACTGTGCATACTTCTTTTTTTAATCAGCACAGCAAGCCAGATTCACATGCTCTTACTTCAGCTGAGTGTTATCTTCCACTGCAAAGCGTTGTGCTGCAAACTGTCAATAGACAGTTTTAAGCAGCATTAATAAGGCAAACAGAATCTGACCCAGAATGACTAGCCCAGTAGCATTAATTTCTAAGTGGACATACAGAAGAGAAAAGACTAGGCACTCAAAGTTGCTTAGAGATTTTGGCTATAGACAACACTGGAGCATTTTGCATGCTTCAAATTTGCATTGTTGGAAACTTCATACTCAGCAATAACAAAATAAAATATGGAATTTGGAAATATTTGTCACAGGTGGGAGAGGCGCTGTAAAGAAAGGTGATGAATGAAGAACTGCAGTGAGTGAGAAAGCTTCTGCTCCCCTCCTGTCCCACCCCCCAGCCCGTGCTCTGCACACACAGCAGCTACCACAGAGTCGGCACACAGCGATGGGTACCTGGGGGGGCATCTCCTGTACCTTAGCTTCTTCCTGCTTCTCACTGCAAAGACCAAAACTGCTTGCCCTGGGCCTTTTGTTTCAGAATTTATGCAGGTTGCTCCCTTTTTAAGGCCAGCCACTGTGTGTGGATATCTGTGCAATCAAAACTGTATTTGACTTTTTTCCCCCCTTTCATTTGTGGGACCAAGGCTTTTTGTCTTGTCAGTTCTGCACTGGCAAATGTTTCTGTCCTCAGCTGCTAAGGCAGAATGTCTACAGCATGACACCAACAGCTTACAGGTCGCCACTCTGGGGAAAGAAAGTACACATTTAAAAGAATCAGCAGCCTAGGTAGCATATAATGTGACTGAAGAGTTTCACTGTAACATTGTACAGTACAAAAATGAAAATATAAAGTGCATTTTAAATGATTAATGTACAAAAGCTGACCTCTTCCAGTGTGCATTAATCAAGAAAAAAATGCACACTTTCTATAGTGGTTAATGTTGCAGGTCCATTATTCAGCTTTGATAATGTGCATAAAAATGCTCAATATGACAATGAGTTGGGGTAGCTGAGAATTTAGAATGGTGGCAAGTTTGTTGTAGTATTTGGATTAGCATTCTTAGCCTACATCTTGACAGCTTCTTTTCTTCATTTCACAAGTGTTAATAAAATCTTGCTTGTTCCTCTTTGATTTTTGGTTATTTTTTTCTTGTATTTTAGTTATTTTCTTTTCTTTTTTTTAAAACAAAACAATTAAAAAATACCTGCTCAAACAAATACTACCAGCATTCATTAGTCAGGATGGTTATATGTAAAAGAAATTATGCCAGATAGTAACAAATCCAAGAGAAGTTTATTATGAAAATGGCACCTGCGGGATGAAAAAAAATTAAGTTACATAAAGACAACCATGTATGACATGTATGAGAATCTACAAAAGTATAAAAAGAACCCTGTTGTAAATGAAGTATGTACATTTCTGATTTGCAGCATTATCAATGATCAATGAAAAAAATGTTTCAAATAAGCCAGGCACTCAAGAAGTTAGATTCGGTTAGCTTAACACAAAATAAATGTACCATAGCTGTCACTTTTTAACATTTTAATTTTTTTATATTGTAGAGTTGGTAACACTGCTAAGATTTATACGAACAGAATCCCTTTCCCCATTATTCAGCTACTTGGCACCAGTCTCCTCATAAAAGATTTCATATATTTGTACAAGAAATAGTTAAAAACACAGACACAGTCTTCACAGGTAATGAAGTTTTTTTTTCATTTTGTAATTTTAAACACTATGGATTTAGACAGCAGCTGTGATTATCTGTTAGTTTAAATCACCAGAAATCATTTTGACACAACACAGAAACATTTATAAAAAAAACCCCAAAACAACAACAGCTGTCTAGCTGTTCTTTGTAGCTGATAGGTGCAGTCCTTTGTTCCATAGCTAGAGCAGAGCTTCCAAAATTAAACTTTGAATTTCCCAATCAGCTTTCTTGCCGTTTTCAGACCTACTTAAATCCTTCCTATGGAACCTTTAAAAGCCCATTAATTAAATTTCTTGTGTCCAATTCCTTTTTTGCTATCACTCCTCTGTGGCTTGGACCTACTTCTCAAATTCAAAGTTACCACAGAAATTGACTCAACACAGCGAGTGATCAAAAATTCGAAGGACAGCTGAGTTAATACATTAGCATTGCACACACAAGTGAATATATATGACAATTCTAAGCTCGGTTTCCTTTTAAAACAATGCCAGTTGACCTTTGAAAGAATTTCCTATCTCACTGGTAATTGCTCTAGATACTGCTCTGCCAGCCTACCCAGGAGAAAACCAAAGAAATGCACCCTCTGCTTACAGTTCGAGCACAAGGACTCTGGGAATGTTAACAACTGAGGCTATATGGCGTCAATTTGCTTAATATATCTGAGCATTACTCTGTAGTGCATTGTGGGGTACACTGGAAGAGTAAGTCATACCCAGAATTCCTCTGTGGGAAAAATGGCTCCATTAACCTTGAGCTAGTTAAGAGTCTTTTATCTCTGAGAGTGAAGAAGAGAGAACGAGAGAGCGAGAGAAAGAGAGAGGGGAAACGTGTGGAGGAGGAGGGGAGAAAGGAAGGGGGGAGAAAGGTTTGAGAATACACAACAGCAAAGCAACAGCAGAAATTAAAAGGTATACAGACAGTGGAAGCAGCATAAGGTGACATTACAGAGGAAGGCCACCACACAAAAATCACTAACCCCCAAGAATCACTGGTTCACTAGGACTGCAGGAATGGGACTTTACCACTCCAGACTAGAGATAAAGCACAGAGAAGACAAAGGACAAAACAACTACATTAGCTTAGTATATACTGCATATAGTAACACACATTGAAACTGCAATGGGACTGACAGCCAAGGACACTTACACATTGTACACATTACAGTTCTCACATCTGTTATTAGATGCCTTAACAAACAGCTGCCAAAGATGGAGTGGAAGAAGAATTTATATTTGACAGTCATTTGGAGTGTTTGACACTACACTGTGATTTCTGGCAACAAAGACAAAATAGGAGATTTCTTTTCGTTTACTTAATGTGCAGTTTTCAGTTGTAGTTATCTATTTCGAGCTTATTAACCCATCCTTTAGTTTTAAAACATATTGGTTTCAACACTAGAAATAAGGAAAAAGAAAACAACAAAAAATATCCAAATCAAAGAACAAAAAGAAATTTACAACCTTCCCTCTATAATATTAAATGAAAAACAAAATAAAACATGTTAAATAGTTCTTCTGTCTTTTTTTTTACTCTGAAGTGTTATTTGATGTTGTAAAATTAGCCTCAGTTACACTGAGAAAAAAATAAAGTGAAACAATATGCACCTAAGAAACTGCTCCTCGTGTCAATTAAATTGAATTTTTTGTTTTTAAGCACTTTTTGAAAAAGGCTTCCTGACCCATTTAAATTTGATGTGAGGCTATGCTTGTTAGTTTGGAGGTAACAAATTTTAAGTCCTGCAGCAAATGTTAATGAGGGCTTTTGTCTTAACTAACCAAGGAGACTGCAGCACCCCACTATAAACCAGTACGGAACACATTCTTTTCAAAAAACCCAGCCCACAAGCTGCATATTGTATGAAGACATTACAGATTAATAAATGATAGCACCATGGTTTTAGAAATTAAGTTAAAGTTTCAGTAATTAACATTTAGTCCAACTTTTTAACATTCTAGTCACAGGCCAGAAATTAACTTTTTAAGAACCCAAATTATTTTATGTGCAAGTAAGAAAATCTTAACCATAAAAAGAGAATTAAACTCTGCATAAAATTCTAAAATACTATCCCCTATTTTAAAGGAATTAGGAACAAAACCCCCCTTTCATTTGACTTAGTCAAACAGGGCACATTGTTTATGCTTGTCTCTTTTAATCTTGATCATATCAAGATCATTTTGAAGTAAAACCAATGGTTGTCACTTTAAAATCTCTTTACCACAACACTGAGTATTCTATGGCAGAGGCATACACATATTAAAGGCATCTTAATAAAGATGCAAAGGAAAAAACACACATCTTAGAAGAAGACAAAATGGCAGGCAACTGGTACTTCAACTCTCTGAAGGCAAAAATAAAAAAATATCTTTACATTAAAGAATAAGTCAAGTTAAAGAGAAAGGGAATGAAATGGGGACCATCATATTGAGATAATAAGCTGACCTGCTCAAATTCAAAGTGCTAGAATTAAAGATCTAAATTAAAACATAGTCTATGCCTCAGAGTATAACACTGAACACAGTATGTGGTCATATTTCAATCCTCTTTCCGTTCCAGAGTCTGTGTAGTGTGAATGCCGTTGCTGTACACAGGAAATGGAAGAGTGGAAAAAAGTCCTTCGGCAGTTGTGAACACATTCCCTGCAGGCATTTGGGTCAGACTGGCCCCGCTCACAGCACTTCCAAACGGTCCCGACATATTGAGTCGGTGAACATGGTGGTAGAGCATTTCCATCGGTGTTTTAGGATCCAGCCCGAAGCTGGGGCTGTTAACATCAACAAAGTTAACAGCATGGGTGTTGGGGAGGAGGTTGCCCTGCATGGCTAAAGTAACTTCAGCTGGAGCATACCGAATAGTGCCAGTGGTGTAGACCCTCTGAGCAGCAGTGCTGGTCGCAGCAAGGGTTCCCGTTACCCTGTGAACCAAAGGAAGCACCACATTGCCTGCTTGTAATCTCTGAAGGGCTTCCAGGTCCCCAGTGTACAACAAAGAGTTGGATGTTGTGGGACCTCCTGGATGTTTGTCCCTTGGAGATGCTGAAAGTGGGGGTGACAAAGGGTCAGAGGACACTGGAACCAAGGCTGAGTTGGACGAGGTGCTGAACTGAGTTTTACGGCTGGCAGTATTTTCAGTCCCCGGTGGGGTGAGAACAGAGTCTGGAATGGAGACATGTAAACTACTGCTGGCTTGGGGAGAAGGGAAGTGCTCGGAGCTGGGGGGCTTGGTCATACTGTAGGGTGATTCATTCCTTGAGATTTCCCTGTTGGGTGGGTAATTCCAAATACTGCTATCATTATCAAAATTGATAGGTTCTGAGATTTCTGTTTTAATTTTGAGCACTGAGGCACTGTTAGGTGACGAGAGCAGCTGGGGCTGGTCCACCAAAGCTGAGTCAAGTCCATTCGGACTTGAGGTGCTTGACAGCCTTCGCCGGGTCATGCTGCCTCCCTTTTGCTTTTTTCTCCTCTTCTTCCTCTTCTGATGTTTGCTGGAAGACTGGGCATTTACTTCACCTGCACTGTCTGAGTCCTTGGCACTGTCGGAGGTCAGCGATTCACAGTTCTGCAATCGCAAGTCTGACTCACTCTCAACATAACGCTCCACCTTGATCTGCATAGAGCCAAGAGTGCCAAAACTGTCCTCAGGGGCCTTTTGATTCTCAAAATCTGAGTTTTCAAAGCTGTCATCACTGTCCCTGCTGTCCTGGTTGCTGGAGCTGTTCCCATCATCATTACAGTTCATTTCATTATCTGACTGATTTCCTGACTTTTTCCTGTCGGATTCAGGGTCTTCACTGTTTTCTGACTGGTTTCCTTTCTCATCTGACTTTGAGTTCTCATTGTCCTCTGGAGCAAAATGAAAGTGAGACAAACCATTAGCAATAGGAACACAATATTATAATCCAAGTCCAGATTTCTACCTACCAATGAGATTGGATTTGCTTTAAACTTTTTGGCAAAAGATGTTCTCTTCTGTAGAGCTGCATTTTTTTTTCAGCGCTGTGTTGGGAGAGTTTTGATTACCGTGGATGTCTCTGACTCGAGACTGTTAATGCACTAGAAGCCTATGCTATATGGCTGCACTTTGATTGAGGGGACCTTTTCATCTGCTCACTGGACAAGAATCGTGTTGACAGCTGTGAACACAACGGTATTGTAGCTGTGCTATCCAAAGAGGAGTCAGTGAACAATCCCATTATCACCCTTATGTTCTGGTGATTGTTCTTTCACATCCATGTTCTCCTACAGTGGGCAGGCATGCAGGTATAGCACTATTTACTAATGAAGATTCTAGTACTCTCATCTCATTTTCCTCTGACTATTGCCACTTTTGAAGTGGCATAGAGTCTCTAGCTGCAGTGGAATTACTGCAGATTTCCTCCTGTGTGAGAGGAGAAGCAAGTCATATGTGTATAAATCTGAATGAATAAACCAGTTAAAATGAATGAATAAACCAGTTTATTGTTAAAACAATTTTCTTATGTTGCTAGACTGTCTTCTGATATTCTCCTGAAGGATAACAAATGTAAAAAATACAGAAAAAATAATCAGCCAGCGAATTAAATTCTTGATTGATCCAAATCATCTAAAGACCATTGAAAATAGCAGAGCTACAGCACTGAGAAGCTGTCACTCTTCCTGCCTGAATTCATTTAATTATAATTCTAATACGGCTGAGATAAATACTCTAGCCCACTGGACTCAGAGTGCCAATGCAGCTTTGAGACTGAATATGCTCCATTATCACACTGTGTTTGAAAGGGTCACGAAAGGCTTCAGGAAACCCCGTCCTTTACAGACCAGCCAGAAATCTTTTGTTGCCGAATAAAAGATGTTTTTCACTAATCAGAGCCAAGTACTACCCTTTTCAATATACTTGTTTTAGGGGGAGAGGGGAAGGGCTAGTTTGCCTCTAAAGATATTGTCTACTTCTGGGGCCATGTCAATACCAAACTATTTCCCAGAAGTGCTGAAGGTGGGTTTGACAGGAAAGCTGCCTGAGCATTCAGGACACTGCACTACATGAGTCACTTAGTGGGACTTTTGCTTGTGTCAGCAGCAGCAGAGAGACCCTTCCTTTTGACAAGTAAAACCTATAGAAGCAAAGTAGCAGCTGTAAAAACCCCTAAGTCTCATCCAGCTTTTTGTTCCACCTAGGACTGAATTTCTCCAACAATTTTTTCTTCCTTTTTTTGAGGATGCTTTCTTTTAAGGCCATGGTTTCTAGCTGATGAAGAGTGGTCTTAGGGTGAGGTGGTCTAAAGCTGCACAATATTCGCCTGGGGTTATATCAGAGCTTGTTGGTTTCATCCAAAATGTTTTTCTAATTTCAGGTACTTTGGCATTTCTATTTAATTCCTTTGTAATAAGCAAGCTCCTGTGTCTTCTGTCTTCAAAGACTCCCAGATACCTCTTTCTGAGATGTAGATATCTGTGCACCTTTGGAATGCTGTCTTGCTCTGCATCAGCTTTAGAAGTCATGAGTGTACATGTACTTCTCACATTCTCACCTGGAGAAACTTCCAGTGCATATGGGAAATGCAAGCTGTTCTCCATATATGATTATTTGGCTACTTAGGAACAAGACAGCATAAAGGAAGCACTGGGTATGGATGAAGGGATTCTCAATGACAGTGGTCATCAAGCCTGCACGTTGACTTAAACCATCAAACCAAGCTGTCAAAGGAGAACAAATAAAAGCAAGAGATAAAAGAGAACAGCCATATCATATAATATTAAGACCTGATCCTCTTCTTCCTTTTTCTTGATTTATATCACTGTGATCCATTTTCTCCAGACTTGTTTTAGTTGCTATCATAGACATGAGAAAAAAATCATCCATCTATCTATCTATCTATCTATCTATCTATCTATCTATCTATCTATCTATCTATCTATCTATCTATCCATCCATCCATCCATCCATCCATCCATCCATCTTGCATACTACAGCTGAGTAACATCTTTACATCTTGGGCTACAGAAAAACACACTTCTTTCAAGGTCATATGATTTGGGTGATTTGTACCTGTGCCTAGGTAACCACTATTAAAACTAACAGGGAATGTGTGAACCATCTGAGCACTGGACCATCTGTAGGACTAATTTACACACAAAGCTTGACAAATACACTCAGCTTTTAAAAAACAGCTGAAGTCCCAGACTTAAAGATCATAGAAACAAGTTCTGGAACCCACACCTTTTAATTAAATATAACTTTTAAGCCAAGAAAACTCACAAATTTTTCAATCTTCACTGCCCCCTAGTGAGACTCTTCAAGAATGTATTTATACAGGAAAAAGAGTCATAAAGATTGACAGTAGAGACCTCTCTGTGGAATATCTGCCTACTTTGGAAAGAAAAGAACTAGAATTTTATCCAACAGTTGTAATCCCAAGTCCTCTGCTCAAGGCACAATACCTGTCCATAAGCACAGCTGGGAAATCAAATATTTAGTTTGCTGCTACGTAGGCAAGATTGCATGGAGAAAGTGAAGAGAAATTCTGAGGAAATGGAAATGCTAAGGTCATTAAAAGATTTTGTTAGTGTTTTTCAATTTAATTTTATATGATTTTTAAAAATTTGTTATAATGGAACAATACTCAAGTATTGTAGTACTTGAGTATTGAAGTAAAAGCAACCGGAAAGCTGACCATGTGCCTGTCATGATATGAACCTCTGGTGGGTGTAAAGGCACACCATGAGTGTTACCTGAGTTGTCTTTTGAGTCCGATTCAGAGTCAGAGGTCTCTGAGGATTCTGAGGTTTTCTCTGGCAGATGAGGAAGTTGTGCAATATCCATTGGAGTGTCCTTGTATTCTGGGTTACTGAAGAGGATACAGCAAATATAAACACAATTGGATGATTTGCAGTTTCATGATTTTTTCCTCTTTTCATATCAAAGTTCAGGAACAAAGAACATAAATAAGAAGAATAGCAGTGTAAAACCAGAAACATATATTTTGGGCTCCTTAGACCTTCACAGCAGGAATTTTGTAAAGGTTTATTTTAATACTGCAGTCAAATACTTTTATTGACCAGGTACTAAACCTTGTTTGATTCTAGTGAAGTTTTAGAGCTATCAAAGCATCCTTACTGAAGTGGGACATCATAGCTTTTGTGATATCTAGCAGTAAAGCTACACTGTCTAATCATCCAACAACAAAATATCTCCATTTTGATCCCATTACCATGCCTGGGAGGATGGAGAGAGTGTTTTAACTTTTCCAATCTGTTTCTCTCCCACTGGCAATGTCTATTAGAGTTACCTCTGTAAAAATGCTCTCTATCAACCTTGCCAGAGTCCTTTAAATACTTGTTTTTCTCAACATTCCAGTTTTCCACACTTTAATCAAGTATACCATATATAAAGTTATTATAAAGGTGCTCAGTTAGGGCTAAAGGACATGACCACTGCTCCAAAGAATCTGACCAAAAATTAGATAAAATAGTTTGTATATTTTTTAAACACTGCACACATACATCCACATCAGCAAAAACCCAAAAACAACCTCTCTAACTGTATGACAGATGCATATGTGCATGTTAAGATGCATATGTTAGGGATAAAGAACTGTCAACACACCCATTATAATCATATATTCATCTGTTCATGTGGTGCTCACCTGTGACTTGTTAGCAATGAACATGACTGCAATCTAAAAAAGCTACACTGCCAGAGAAATGGAAGAAAACCCCTACAACACTATGCTTTTGCTTGGTTTGTACCTTTTAAAATGTGTTCCTTTCCTAAATCCATGCAAATGCAGAGGAACTGACACAGCTAAACATAAGTGGCATAGGAATATTAAAAAATAACAAAGTCTTCAATAATCTTTGAATAGATGAGAATTTCCATGCAATTCAAATTCAAGTCTGGTGGTAGAGCAGAAAATCCACAGTCGTGCATAGAACAATATGAGGCAGCACTGTGGGTGCCTGACACCCTCTCTCAATGACAGTGTGCTCATATTCAGCCTGTTAGAGTGTACTGTGAAAACTTAGAGTTCACACAGTTCACATTGAGATGCCATCTTACAATTATCATCTTTATGGCTTTGTCCTGACAAAGTGACTTTATTCTGTTGCATCTCAGGGCAGTCCACAAATTTGCCCCCTCCAAGCAAAAGATGTTTGAGGGCTTTCACACTGTGAATAACAAGTTGCTAGAACAAGAACAGCATTAATCCTCCCTGTCACTATAATTAGTCTATCCTTTTACAGGCAGCTGAATCATACTTTCTAATACATGGAAATGTATACAGACCAGTACTCCTGCTAAGAGTAGACCTAATTATGCCTTGATCTGTTATTAAAATATTATTTGGACATTTGGATCTTTTGTGGATTCAAGTACAAGGAGAAATCTATATTAAAAATACAAATTCAGTGAAGATGTTAATATTTCTTTAACAGACTGGTGAATGGAATACAGCAGAAAAATCAGGTTCTGGGAGGAGATCTGGGGAAGACCACTCTTCTTTTTTCTTAGGTATATTCTGCTTGTAGAGAAAATTATTTTGTGGGATGTTCACAGACTAGGCTCATGTATTGTCTGGAAAGCAGCAAAGGGGACAGAGGCAGCTGTTCATAATTCTTAAGGACCACTTTTACAGCCAGAGCTGGAAATATGGGAACATTTCTGGGCATCTTGAAGCCCTGTTAAGGACCAGGGCAGTGAAGCTGAACGTCCAGTTCAGAATTGTCAGCCTTAAGCTGACCTCTTAAAATGCTGCATTCTGCCTCACACTTGCAAAAAAGAGACAAAAAAGCAGCAGGATAAGGATATATTCAGAAAAGTCTGTGCTCAATCATATCAGGCCAGAAACACACAAGTCACAGTGAAAACTCCACTGCTGTGGAAGGTTTCCCACAGTACCCCTTCAATGCTCTCCTGCCAGGGGTTGCTTCCTTCTCTTCCCCAAAAGGGGAATCAAAAGCATTTCAACATGCAAGTTTAGGCAGGCACAGTCTCTTCAGGGCTTGCTGGACTTGGCATAGTAAGTCACAATCTAACCCCTAGACATCACTTTGAACTCTCATGGCATCAAAGGGAATGTAACAAACCATGACAAGCAACTTTAAAGGAGAACGGGCCAGAAAATGACAATTGCATTTAATGACAATCTCAAGGTTTCAAATTTTATTTGTTTGTTTGTTCTGCTTTGGAATGACATAGAAAATCTCCCCATCTTATTGAACATTTTCACAAAACAGAATGTGTTGAAAGGTATTTTCAGATGAGAAAGGTCAGGTCTATAATTCACTGTCTCTCAGTGACTGTTGGCTTTCCCTGGAGCTCCAAAACTGGTCCTTTAAGAATACTTTGGTAAAACAGAATTTCTCAGGGAATAGCCTTTCATTCAAGCCATTACTTCTATTTCTGTTTAAAATAGTTCCAATAGCTTAAAATAGGACTTTATAGTACTTTTAATTTTAAATCCTATTTTGCATTTTTCAGGGTGAATATTATGTGATGCTTACAGAAACAACGAAGTAGTTTGAGGCTGTTTTGTCCTGAGAAAGTTCCTCTCTCTGGAGTGAACTGGCAAATGCCTTTCAGAAATAACATTTTTTTTTTTTTTTTTGCATACCAGCAGTTTGCTTCCCTGAATTTTCAATATCCAAATAAAGCAGTGCCAAACACTTCACACCAGCTTTTATATCACAGCTACTGAAAGTTGGTGTGGATAATTTTTATTTTTGAGCTCAGGTTGAGTAGATATCAGGGCATGCAATAAAATGGTGGAGGCTTTATTTCAAGACTAAGGCAGCACAATGATTCAAGAATATTCTCATGTGCTGAGATACAACAGATGCCTCAATAACTATAACAAAATAGCACAGCTTTTGAGGT
>VYZT01005772.1:0-11566 GCA_013400735.1 Pomatostomus ruficeps
TTTAATTTCAATTTTGAATAAAATTACTTTGAAAAATATCATTATCTGACAGGTCTGTTTAAGATTTGTCTTGCAGAGGATTCTAAATTGTTTAGTAATTTGAGAAGGCATTATTCTAAGTGTCATCTTTGCTCTTTAATTCTCTTGGCTTTTGTTCACAATGTTTTCCTCTTTACTTGTAATGGACTTCTGAAAATTCTGTAAAATTAAGCCTAGGTATGAAACTTATAATTTGCCACTGTAACTCCAGAACTTGCTTATGTCTGAGACATATTGTTAGATTCAAGAAGACAGAAGACAAAATTTGCAAAGAAAGCAAAGTAAATAATACAAAATTCCTTCATAGTTTTCCTGGGTTGCAAACCCTGGTGGTACTCCACCACTCTCTCCTGAAACAATCACACATTAACATTTTTCCTGTTCTGAAGGAAAAGCAGATATTTAGTACCTTACGCTTGCTCTCCTTGTTTTCAAAACCTTGGATTTTGTCTCGATAGGGAATACTTTAATCTTGCATGCCATGTGCACCCTCTCGTATATCAAAATGCATTTTTCTTAGAAGCAGAAATTTAACATTAAATGAGCAACTGTTCCAAACAAAAAAACCCCCAAAAGACAAAAAATAAAAACTCCAAAAAACCAAACCAAAACAAAATATGAAACAAAAACAACCCAAATCAATAGAAGGCTGCTGAAGTGCTTGGGAGTACTGAAATGCTGATGCTCCCTCTCGTGGTTTAAATGAAATAAAACAGGCCAAGGAAACTGTAACAGTCTAATGCATGGTTTTCCTTGATCAATATCTTTGATAGTTTGGTTAGTAATCTGGTGCTAGAAATGCTGATGACTCATCAAGAATCTGTTTCTAAAAAGAAGTATTCCTTGTGTATTTTTAGAATGGAAAATAAAATTAACCACAATTTTATTTGTAACAAATGTATTTCCCACCAGCCTGATATTTCATTCTAATTTTGTTTTAGGGTTATTAGATTTCAGCTGTCCGTTTGTTCACGAGTGTTTGAGGGAATTTAACTGTGGCAAATTTTTGATCTGACAGCTAGAACTGAAAGCCAACAGACGAATCACTAACTAAAACTTGCATTAAATAAGATCAGATTATGGCATAGCTAGTCACTGATGATGTGCTGTGCAGAGAGGAACAGGGGAGAAGGCACCTCTCCAGATACAAAACCTCCTGGGCTTTTACTCAGATCTATCTGGGAACCAGAACCAGGAGTCTGAAAATCACCCTTTCCTTTGTGTTTAGCTCTGTCATGTTTGTTTTGGTGAGTTTAGCCAGCACTGTAAGTTTTTGATACATATATGTATGTATCTCTAGGATTTCCTGTAAATGGGCTATGTGTCAGGTGTTAACTGGATGGATCCAGTCTCTCAGACCTGCAAGGCATCAGTGTGGCCATAGTCCATGCAGGCATTTAAAACTTGAATCTACTATGACTTGGTGAATCTAGTTTGAAGTACACCACAGACTGTGCATTCAGTTTGCTTTAGTCATTCGATGTAAAATAATTTCAGTAGAAATGCTAAGGTCAGAGAGAACCATTTGTATAGTGGGGGGGAAAAAGCAAAAGCCACAAACCAAAACCAAAACAAAGAATGTAACAGATTTTTCATATTGAGTGTCTGAACTTAGAGGACAGTGTCCAACCATTATTGATGTGATGCTCCTATCGTTGTGCAGTCCTGTTTAAATACAAGGGTTTATAATGCACCAGTTTTCCAAACTGTGAGTAATCGTAAGTTCTAAGGAATCTCACCAAGCAAAATAAAACTGCCATAAAGTTCATGTGTGGCACTAATTGCAATTTAACTGCGTGGTTATTACAAGAGCTTTTAATTAACTCAGTCGTCATACTGTGGCATACAAATTGTGCATAATAGTAGCATGCTGACTATAATGACAATAGGTTTGTCTGAACTGTGAAAATCAGGAGTTTTATAATTTTCTGAGGTTTCTTTTTATGCCCTTAAATATTGTGGGGCATTTAAGAACATTTCAAAAAAGAAAAAAAAAAAAAAGGAAAGAAAAAATCCCAGCAAGTTGCTGAGGCTTGCCTGTTTTAAAATTTTGTGGAAGTCTTTAATTCTTCTTGAAATTCAGTGGGATGTATCTCACTGAATTATATTTCTGATGATTTTTCAGTTTCAGTTTTCTATTTTTATTCCCCTTTGAGGATCATTTTACAGTCTCTTTTGTTTTTGAAGACAAGAAAAATGCTCAGTTTGTGGAAACATTCAGAGGGAATAACATTCCAGTGAAACAGGAAGGTAGTAAGAATACATTCTGATCAGATATTGCTGCAAAATGGTAATTTATTAGTTCATTAGGGTAGTGAGAGCATTCCCCTTCTCTCAAAGTTATGATTCCAGTCTCTCAAGACGAGCAATAATAGCACTGGAATGAGTTTTCACTTGGAAGGTTAATTTTGCAGTCCAAAGACTGAAAATTAAGAAACGGTGTAGCTAATGGATAAAGTTGTAGTCTTTCAGAAAACACGGGAAATACAACTATGTGGTGCTACACTTACCACATGTACTTCTTCCTGTAGATATAAAGAATGCATTAAAAAAAATAAATCTAAACCCGATATTATTATGGAAACTGTATTTATCTGGTTTTTAGACTATCACCAGCTCTCTATTGGGAAATGAGATGTTGGCATATTTTGGTTATAAATTATTTGGCTTACAGTCACCTGAAGGTGAGACAAGAGAGCATGGCCTTTTCATGTGCACAAGTTTACTGAAAGAACCAGCTGATAATGAAGACTGGGCTAGTGAGGGAGGCAAAAGTAGATTTGTCATGCACATAAAGTGCATGGTTCAAACATGACATAAAAGTGACAGACACTACTGAACAGTTAAAAAAGCCCAGGCTAGGTTCAGCTGTGTGAGAAATATGAGTGTGATGTACCAAACACAAAAAGAACCAACACCACACAAAGCCAGGGGTCCCAGAGGTTTAAATATCACAGATACGAGAAAGGTAACAGAGATGCTGACATCACCATTGTAAATGCTGAAGTAGCTCATCCTTCAGAAGCTATGTCTGAATAAGTAAGTGACTGCTAAGGAGCTAATTCTGTGCTGCTGCTCTCATTAACAGAATTGAGTTCTCAGCAGTATGATTACTGTCATGCATATCTTTGTGAGAATGGCGGACATGTATGTGCCATGCTGTGCAAATGCTTTTTATTAAAATTTTCAGGATTTTACAACACTGGAGAAAAAATCAGTTCTTGAAAAGACATTTCAGATAATTACTGACTTTTATACTGACTTTACTGATTTTTATATGTAAAGTTTACTCAAGATTAATTTTTAAGAAAGATTTTGTATTTGAAACTAAAGTTTGTATTTACATGTACCAGTGAATGCAAATTTCCTAGTATTGCAAATGCATTTCTTGAGATATTGACTTGAACAAACAGAGAAAGGCTGTTAGACAGTATTCTGAAACAACTGTTCATGTACAGCACATATAAAACAAGTATCATCCATATTCCAAGGCACTACGGCTGTAAAAATTATTAATTTCCTTTTTTTTGTTTATTTTCATCAGAGCAAAATATAATGAGACTTTATTGTAAATTCAAGAAATATGGATAGCTGTGGATTCTCCTGTTTTCCTAGTGAAGGTGAATTTATTTGGGTTTTTTTCAGTTTACTGTAGGTGGAGGCAGTTTATTTTTTTTCTTTTTTTCCCTTGACCCGAAGGACTGGTACTCATCTGCTCCAGGGCTGCATTAGCCAGCAAGCCATCCTGTTTGCCCTCTTCTCACAGGCTCCCACTCTGCAGTCAGGCTCTGCTCTTGTTCAGATATGCAAGGCACCTGAGACCTCCAACACCCTACACACCTGACCCATTCCTGTCATGAGACAGAGCCTCCTTTCCGAACATCTGGATCTTACTCACTCTCCATTAAACCCTTATTTTTATTCTTTGTAAGACAAAGTTGTAGAGTGCATGGCAAGCTGGAACTCAGGCAAACCAAACAGTCAGTTGCTTTGTCATAAAAGCTGATCATAAGCATAGTGCTCCCTGTGTCACATCAGTGAGCATAAAAGAGTATGATAAAAGTGAGACAAGTAAAAGGATGACAACATTTTGTGTCTCTGGTTGATCTCCATTATATTGGCATCGAGTGGCTGATGGGATAAACTGCTGCAGAGGTTGGCAGTGAAAGAGCAAACTCTCATAAGGGTGCATGAAGCATAGAAAAAGCATAGAGACTTACAGGGGGGATATGGGAGTCCAGTTAAGCTGGTGGAATATGCTTTAGTGTGTTCAGAAGAAGAAGTAATGGGGGAAATATTGTGAGGGAGTTTTGAAACTGAATTAGAGGACAAGAAGAAATGTAGTAAGATACTGTCCAAAGAGACAAGGCCTCTAAGAAGAAACGGTGAAATGAACACTTCAAGTGTAATCCCTAAAAGGACATTAGCCTTATGTCCAGAGATAATTGTCGTGCAGGTAAATTCATGCATGTCATTTGAAGGGGATTTAAACTATGACTTGACTGCCTGAGTTGTGACATGTGAACCACAGCCTAAAAGGACTATTCACTTTCAACTTTACCCTCAATTTCAAATCATAAGGTGAACACTAATTCTTGTGTAGTAATAATGCTGATTCTTTCTTTTCACGGGCCTAAGCAAATGCATCACCTACACCATGCATGACAACAAACTCATCAAAATTAGATGTGTTTATTCTATTTTAAATTTTAAATGTATTTATTAACCAGCTCTACAGCAGTTCTTTGTTGGAAAGATGGTTCCTAAGACTTGCACTATTGTCTTTAATGCATGATGATAACTTGAAAATGAGATTTATTTGCTGTCTCTGTTCTTACATGTGTGGATATAAAATGTAATAGGAAACAATAATCCTTGTTGTGTAGCACACACATTCCTTCCTTTGCATGGTAGCATTTTGAATGTTTCTGCTTCAAAATTGGATCCGTGTCTTAGGGGCCACATTGACCTCCTCTCTCCCTTTTTCTCTCTAAACGTTGAACACGTATTGACTATCAAGTTTTTATAAATCACAATGTTAGTTTTTCACCAGTGCTAGCTTACATAAATGTATGCTGTTCAGTCTGCTTAATATATCTTGGCTGATGTGATTATAAGCATAACTATCTCTTAATAAATATATATAGCCCTAATTATTTTTATTCAGTGACTAGGAAGAGTAATGAGCTATAAATGTGAATTGATGTCCTCTGTCATACAAAATGCTCAGTATCACATTTTACAAAGAAGAAGATGAGAGTTCATGTATGTTTCTATCTATTGATATCTAGATCCACAAAGCCAGATGTAAAATACCTCGATATTTTCAACAGCTGTTGTCCAATATCATTAAACTAATCTTGGGTCATTACCATAGCATCTTGCAATGTTGTAATGCAAGTTTCCACCGTGCTAACTGTTCACTATATGCTTTGTGCAACTGGGCTGAACGTGCCATAATAATTCATCAACCCTGAAAGAATGCACAAAGTTCAATACAAATTAAAAATGTGATTGAGATATATTACAGAAAAAATGGAAATATGCTGCTGTTCACAACACATAATAATCTCTGAGGTTACTGATATTGTCTGCACAATAATACACTTCCCTTATGGGAAAAAAAAGCCACAATCAATAAAATACATGGTAACTTTCTTATACACTTGATATCCCTTAAAAAGGAATGCTTTTATTAATTTTTTATACTATAAAATGACTAATTATGTGTCAGCTGAATTCATTATGAATATAGTGTTACAAAGTATGATAATTAATTATGCTTTTCTTAGCTTTGTCTTTCATGTTAAAAAGTATTGAAACTGAATTGAGAGATACATAACAATTGTTGCTTGCATGTGTTCTTTCCTTCTTCTTGTGGCTTTTTTTTCCTTTTAGGTGAATAAAATATGTGGTCCTCCTGTAAGGAAGCCTAAACAGTCTCCAGGTTGCTCCTTTGGTCAGAACAAAGATAGTCAAGGGTTGAAGATGTTCTCTAGAGACAGTGAAGAAACCCTCGCCAACAGAAGAAAGTAAGACATTAGTTTTACAGCCAAAAAGAAAGAATAAAGTAAACCATTCATTTTACAATAGAGTAGATTATGGTCAATGCAATGGCATGCATTATGAGAGAATAAAATCTCCAAAGAATGAAACATTTTAGCAATGCAGTCTACTCTGTTACATTTTGGAAAGAGTAACTTCATGACTAGATTTTGTTTTCAGAAGTAATGGACATATGGCCAGAGTCATTTGGTGTGGTTTAAAGTATTTATGAGAGTAGATAAAATTGATAGAACATGACTGTTAGCTCTACATGTAATTTTTTTAAATTGCATTTAACTTTACATATCAGCAGGCATTATTAAATCTGACAAAAAGTGACTGTAGCTTTTTACAGCAAACTATTTGTACAAGCTGATAAGACAGAAAAAAGAATGACTTTTCTTACATACCTTTCTACTGTAAAAAATGAGACAACTTAACATTTGGGACTAAATCTTGAAAGCCTTGTTCAAGCAAGACCAAGCAAGCCCCCACATCTGCAAGCACCCAGTGCCACTCAGGGATACCCTGAGGTATCCCAAGTGATCTTCTCCTGCCAAGAAGGATGCAGGTTTCCCATAAGTTGTATCATAAAGTTCAAGCCTGACAGAGTTCAAGAAGTGTTTGGACAATACTCTCAGGCACACGCTGAGACTCTTGAGCATGGTCCTGTGCAGGACTAAGAGTTGGACTCAGTGATCTTTGCGAGTCCCTTCCAAACCAGCAGATCCTGTGATTCTGTGATGGCTTCCAGCTTTCTGGTAGCTGAAGGAATCCCAGAGGCCAATCTATATTTAGACATGTTAATCAAGTCTTTAATGACCATAAGTGGTAATAGCGCTGTAAGGCATTAGGAGCGTTGCAGTTAAGACTAAAGGCTCCATTATGCAAATAAAGTATGAAGTTAAAATCAGAAATTTCATTTCTGTCATAGTGTTTGCTAAAATACAGGGAGGTTTTCTGTGTCCACTTTTTCCTCTCATTTCACTTTGTAGTGCAGAAGGAAACAGAAGTGAGAGAATTGCGGGGAATAATTGCTCCCTTCTTATGTCTGGAAAAGAAAAAATGCCACTGAACTTCAAAGGCAGACCATTCTTCTCAGTGTAAGGACCTTCAGTTACTAAATAGTAGAGAGAAAAACCCAATCCAAAATACAAATACAGGTTTTTGAAAGCATTGTGGGAACAGAAAGATATGCAAAACAGAAGTTTGCTTTATCCAGCACAGAAGTTTTTCATGGAATACCCATTACATGGGTGCACGTTTCTCAGTTACGTGTAGCTAAGCAAGTTCTAGATGTTTCCTGAGTGCTGACATTCTGCAAACACAATACCATATTCCAAAATCTCACTTAAACCAGGACTGTTCCATGTTTCAAAGCATGGAACTCTGGAATGACTTGAGGGAGATTGCCTCAGAGACCGTAAGGGGCACGAGAGGCAGCAGACAACACAAAGCAACATTGTTTTCCCTTCCCTTCCCTCTCACCTGCCTGAGATTCTGGAGATACTTCACCTCATGCAAACTCTGCACCAAAAAGGGGGAAGGGAAAGAAGTTCGAGATCCACTGACGCAGATTTCAGTTTAACAGCTTCATAGCTGATATCATCTGCAGTTGCTACCTCCTGGATCACCTTCTTCCTTATTAGTCACCATCACTTCAGATTTTGCTTTATATCCCCATAGCAACTGTCAGAACCTCACATGGAAGTGTGACTTCAGCAGGTGCTTGCAGCCCGTGTTTAAGGAGCTGCTCTTCTCTAACTTCACCTTATTTACCTCCCGTGGTACTTCTGTTTGCCAAATACATTTCCCAGATGAAAGTTTACATTTTAAAGTACATGTTGGGCTGCCACTAAGTGAACTTTTCCTGAATTATTTTTACCTAAGATGGTATTTTCTGGTACTATGTAGTGCAAGATGAAAAAGAAATTTCTCTGTTCTTTTGATGCCAAAAAATTGTTCGATGAATTTTTAAAAATCTAAGCAGACTCTTCCATAGCAACATACAAACTTGAAAGTATGTAATGCTTTTTTCTCCAGAACTTCATACTGCAGACAGCTTCTAGTACAGAGAATGAAATAAATTTTTTTAAAAAAAGTATATTTCCGAATAAGCAGATAGAAAGTATCTTCAGCTTCCACTGACTGTAATTGCACATTTGTGCTCAGCTGCCTATAATTACATGCTACTATCTGGTCTAGAGGATGATCATGTGAAAATTGACATTCATACCATCTACCCTTCTAACTACTTTGGTCAGGCATCAACAGGGGCTGAAATCAGTTATTATTTCTCTATTATTTTTAGTTTTGCCTCAGGATAGATTTACTAATAAACTGAATGACCTTTTTGTCAGAAAATACAGTTTGTGCCAAGATATTATGACAACTATATTTATTTATTTTTAATTCTTCTTCAGAAGAAATTCCAACTGTTCGCTTTGAGAGGAGTCTCTAAACACTATTTTTCATCCAGAATGTAAACATAAATTATAGACAAAATCAATCCCACTCAATGGGATTTGGAGGGAAATTGCAAACCCACTTTGCACACTGGATTCAATTTTGGATGTGGAGAAATAAAAGATATGATTGTTCATGGCTAGGAGAGTATGGATGAATCATTTTTAAAACCTAATGCATCTAGGCAATTATATGATGCATAGTCAAAATTGACCCTACATGAGATTTTTCAGAACTGCAGCTTTAGAATTAGTAGGCCACTCACATCATATTTAATAGACATAGTAAATCAAAACCACTGTGGTTGGTGTAAAGTCTTTGCCCTATTACATGAAAGAACATACGGCTTTTTAAATGATGGACTGTATATAATCACTGATGATTTATCTACTTTAATTTGAAGTAAGCAATACTTAACAATTAAATTCCTTATAGTATTTTAAGCCTATGGTGACTAAATATAGGGAAATGTATATATTATTTCTGGCATTTTTTCACAACTCCAGACACTATACAAGAAGTTCACATAAAGTGAAGCTTGCTGGGAGCAATGAGTACAGCATTTGGTTCTGCTTTTCTGTGTGCCTGCAGGTCATAGATAACTCAGTAACAAGTCATGTTCCATTCCAGAACGAATAAGTATTTTAATTTTTCACAGTAGGAAGGAGTCTCTCAGGAAGAGATTTTCAATACATAAACAAACAATTTATATTAAATGTCACAATTCTGTTAAGAATATACCAACTAAAACGTAATTCATTTGTTTTGAATTAAGTAAAAAACCTTATCATTATCTCTGGGCATCTTGAAAATTACTTAAAATAACAATACATAATTTATTACCTGCAAGCACAGCACATGGTAGAACTGATACAATCTTCCAGACAGTTTTTTAAATCTTTACTAAATATTTAATGCCTACATCTTAAACCCATTTTACCTAAACCTTGAGTTGCTGCANTTTATTTGCTACGCTTTTTTGGGTTTTTTTTTCTTGAGCATTTTTTCATTTCCTTGTCCAACTGTAGCATTGAAAACTGTATCACTACTTCGCAAGAAAACTTCAGGTTGAAGGAAAGTAGTTCCTGTTCTAGAGCATATGTAAACTAGGGGTTGATTCTTAGTTTGACCAGTGGGAATATCAACTTTGTAACCTAATGAAGCATATCTAAAAGAATCAAACTCATCTGTTGACAAATATCACTGGAACCAGTGGAGAGTAATGGAATAAACAAATTCCTTATCTTGTGGAAATGCACAACAGCAAGACAGCTCAATGTTGTTGGTTGACACTGACAACTATTTCCTGTGTGCAGGGAATTTATCTGCCACCTCCGGCTCTACAGAGCCTTTTACAGCGGCCTGGCGGATCAGCTGTGCGCAAATGAGTTGGCAGCTGCCGATGGACTTCCCTGTTGGAATGGAGAAGATGTCGTAAGAAGGTACCTTTCTGACTCACTTTTGTCTTTTTTTCTTTTGTAAGTCATTTTTTGCTAAAACAGCTTCTATTCAAGTCAGGTATGGTGTTTCCCTGTGTCTGTGTCAAGGTTAGTTTGAAAAACAAATAAGCATGAGTTCCCTTCTCTCAGGCTTCACTTATACACAGGAAATAAAATCTCTACATCTCTGTTTAGGAAAAAAGAGAATTCTAGTGTTCTTCAGACACCTAAACATACACTGGAAAAGAAGCTGGATTGGCATTTACAAAATACAGTTGGAGAAAAAGAATATGGATTTTTGTTTGAGCTTGATCTTTATAAAATACTTCTTCTAATGCAGCATGTGGTAACAAACTCAAGCTTAAAACCTTCTCTGGCTGTGAAGTATGAAGTAATCTCTTAATATATATGGATTCCCGTGAGAGAGCTAAAAGTTAAACATGAAGATAAAACATTTTAAAAGTGAAACATGTATTTTTTTATATATGCAGCAGCTTGGGAGACATCATTCAGCAGCAGTGGCAAAGAAGAGATAATAAACTGCTACAGTCCTAGCTGTGTGTCTCTGGAATCAATATATTACACAGCTTAAAAAGCACTAGCATTTTTGGATGACAGAAAGATTTTCAGAGAGCTGATCTCTAAGTTTGTGCTGTATTGCTTTGATCACCAAAACAAGTATTTCTCTGAGCAGGAAATCCTTCCCTTCCTGATAACAGAGACCAAAATAGTGAAAGGTTCATTGCAATTATTTGTAATAAAAATAATGATGTTAATGTGGCATGTATTAGTAGGTAGTATCAAAGGTCATAACAAAGAGGACTGTGAGGTGAGTTAATAAAGTGTGAGAGAGCTGGTACCAAGTAGAGGGAGCAGTGGACAATATGCACCTTTAGGTATCTCTAAAAAGTTAGGTGGGAGCTGTCATTTATTGATTGATACCTAAGGAAACTTAATGGACACCCTTTTAGCACATAGCTACAGGTCCACTTTATTTTCTTGGGCAGTGCCATGCTTTGGCAGCACCAAGGTCCAGTGAGTGGTTGACTCCTGTGATAGTCTCACTGGCAACATTTGTCCAAGGGTTTCAACAATCTTCTGAAGATGCTGTGTTCCTTCTTTAGGTAACTGTGTTTGAGATTTGATCTAAACTGTACACCTTTGCTTTTGTTTTTCTGCCCATCCCCCAGCTGACTTAAAGTATTCTTGCCAAATGTTTCAGGAACAATATAAAGTGAGGGTCTTGTAATTACAGATTTCCTAAGAATGAGATTCTTGTATCATTACTTTTGGCTGCTTATATACTTACCATTAATATATTATATATTTTCAAACCTATATTATTATATTATGTGGTACTACTATAGTGTATCTCCTATTATGTTATATGATTATACTATTATTTTGTTTATACTATTATAGTGTACTGTTTGATTTTGATTGATTAGACACTAAGGTCCTGGTAGAGAATTAAAACATTCTCTAAATAGAGTTTTTTAAAAGTAACTTAATATATATGGTAATATATATAATTATGTATACAAAAAAATATAAAAATATATATGTGTGTGTATATA
>VYZT01005806.1:0-14831 GCA_013400735.1 Pomatostomus ruficeps
CCGGCCAGCCCCCGGCACCGGCCAGATCCTCGCTCCGCTGGCAGCTCTGTCTGCTCCTCTGACATCCCCGGAAGCAGCAACAAATCGCAGGAGTCTTTAGGCTGCTGGAGAAATGCAACTGAGAGCCAGGAATATCCGACAGAGGATCCTTCACCCCTTCCCGATGGATCTGCGCTGGCGTAAAGCTGTTTGGTGCCAGCAGAGCCCTTCCCACAGGAGAAGACAGAGGTGAAGTGGGCAGAGCCCTGGCATTGCCACCACAGATGGCAGGACTGGGGGGAGTCCAAATACATAAAATAATGCAAAAAAAAAAAGAAAAAGCATGGTTTTGGTCCAGCCTCACCATTTTTCACAGCTGTGGATCCAGTTCCATGGGCAAAGCAGCGTGGCTGACACCCCACACTGGCTTCCAAGGGAGATGCTCCAGGGAGCAGCTCAGAGCCCACCAGAGCCCCGCGCTCGGGCTGGCACAGACAGAGCTCACAAATCTCCGCGTTCCCGCAGCGTGTCAGGGCCGCAGCGTCACCGCTGGCACCGCGCGAGCTGCCCTCACGCCGCAGGCACCGTGGAAATCCGCTTGCTGATAACTAAATTATCACTAATGCACATAATGGCCGGGTTATGTGGATGCCCAAATTACAGGAGTGCCGCAGCCCCGGATTAACACGCGGCCGCTCTGGCTCGGTGTGCGCTCCTTTACTCTGCAATTACGCTGTCAGATCGTTAACATCTGCTTAGAGCAGCCCGTGCTAACCACAGGTATCTCCAAGGAGAAGAGCTCTGCCGCAGCAGGGCCACCGGTCACAACCACCACTCCTTCCTGGTGCTCAGTGGAGGAGCAGCGTGGGTTTGAATCGTGCCTGTGCATCCCTGGGGGGCTGCACTCATGGACGGGGCAGCAGAGCATCCCTCAGCCACCCCAAACCTTCCAGGAGCTGCTCCACACCCCCAGCACAGCCCCTTGGCACCTGCAGCTCCACACATCCCCTGCAGCCACCGCTTCGGAGCGTCCCCACGCGCTGCTCCTTGTGAAGCCACGGCCCCGTGAAAAATATTCCGCTTTTCAAGTGAAAATCCTGAAGAGCAGCTCCCAAGTCGGATCCCCAGATGGGTTTCTCTGCATACTAAAAGCACAGCCGGCTCCGGTGCCAGGGCGCGCGCGCGAGAGACGGAATTAGCGCTGCTCCTATTTATAGGGCTTTGATTAGGAGCTCGTCACCTCCAAGTTTTTATTCCCTTTATCCATTTATAAGGCCATAACGCAGTTTGACTGGCTCCAGATAGGCCGGTGTCCCACCGACTTTGCCAGAACCTAATGTGCCATTCAGACACACTTAAGCCTGTAATAAGCAGCAGCCTGCGCCCTGCAGGGGTTTAACTGTCTCAAAAAGCACCCTTTAGCTCCCGTCTCACCCCGTGCCGTGGGGCTGAGGTGACTCCAGAGCCACCAGGGACCCCAGCGCTGTGCCAGCCCCTCCGTGGTGTCTCAGGGCAGTGCCAAGTTGGTGGCAGCAGCGCCCACAGCAGCGATTCCCAGGGCTCCCCGCCCATCCCAGGGTTGATGTTCAGGTCCCCACGAGCTCCTGCGCTGCTCCCGAGGCCGCTAATCCCCCCTAAGCATCCCAGAGCTCCCGTCAGCAAAACGCTTTCTGCCTCCAGACAAATCCTCCCAAAGAGTTTTGCTGAGCAAGGACTTTCCGCCTGTCCAAAGCCCACAGACAAATTAAAGCACCTGCCCTGGGGGATAATTCCACTAAAATTGGGTGAAGCTCGTGGTGGTGCCAGCTTGATTTTCTGCTAAAACCTGGGAGTATTTGTAAAAGTCTTGTCTTCTGGAAGGCGCCCAGCGCCGCGGCTCAGGCACGGAGGGAGGGGGTGAGACCAGCTCGGGGGGGCCGGGGAGCAGGGAATGGGACCTCAAGGTGCTTCCCAAAAGCAGCCTGTCCTACAGAGCAGAGAAAGCCCAGGACTGCTGGTCCCAAGCTGTGATGGAAAACTTGGATCCTTGCAGCCCCAAAACCCGCACTGCTCCAGGGTCATCCCCCAAACCACCCTATCCATCACCTTGTCCACACCCCAAACCAAAAACCC
Organism: Pomatostomus ruficeps; assembly: GCA_013400735.1. Taxonomy (NCBI): domain Eukaryota; kingdom Metazoa; phylum Chordata; class Aves; order Passeriformes; family Timaliidae; genus Pomatostomus; species Pomatostomus ruficeps. Next base: position 2,092 of record VYZT01005806.1, read on the forward strand.
CGGACACATCCTTCCATCATGTCCTTTTCTCCCCTGTCACAGCTGCTCCCATCCCAGGAGAAATCCACTCACCATCCTCCCGGGACTTCTGGATGAAGGCCTCCACCCCGCTTTCACCGTAGCTGCCCTCGGAGGCCAAGGTGGAGACGTAATTCCACTTGAGGGCCTTGACAATGTCCACCATGGCCTGGGCCTGGTAGGTGTCCGAAGGGACGACGCGGGAGAAGAAGTCGTAGCGGCTGTTGTCACTCAGGTCGGGCGCTGTGGAGGCGTAGCTGATCTGGGGGATCTGGGACCAGGGAGGGAGAGAAAAGAGAAGTGTCAGGGCAAGGAGGTGACAATCTCCACCCCATCTCCACCCCACGGCCATGTCCAGGCTCCCAGAGCCCTGCTCTGGGGCAGCAGAGGTGGGAATTGAGGATGAGCGTGGGGCAGGTGGAGCATCTGCCACCATCAGCTGCTCCAGGGGACATCAGGGCTTTGGGACCCCCTGCAGCTCAGGGCACCCAGCAGGACCCCGAAAGGGTTTCCTGAGCATCCAGGGTGGGAAAGACCGAAGAAAAAACCATAAATCCACCCTGACCAGCCCTGCCAAGGTCTCCCTTTGGCTTCCTGCCCCAGGAAGGACAGATCCAACCCATCCTGCTCCCCCCCCAGCCCTAAATAAGCCCTTTAAATTAACCGGAGCTGCCGCACCTCTCCCGGCACATTGGAATGATTTAGCACTACGGGAGCAGGCGATGTTTAACACTTACACAGCACTTTCCATCTCCAAAACACACCACACATCCTCATTTATCTTAAAGATGGAAAAGGCTTATTAAATTATCAAGCCCAGGTTCTCCCCACCAGCTGCGGGAATCCGAGCTGGTGTAATGAGCCCCAGGCACCTCGCTGGGAGCCAGGCTGGAGAGCTGCATCCCAGGGGTGAGCTGTGCACCAGGGCCACCCCACGGACCCTCCTGGGTGTCCCAACCCTCCTGGCCCCACTCCATCCTCCTCCAGTCCCACATCTCCCAGTTCCTCCTTTGTTTCTCTGTGATTTCCCCTCTCCCACTCCTGCCTCTCTCTATTAAATGCGATTCTGGTGTTATAAGCCCACGACTCCACCTGAATGCTAAAAGGCCCCTGGAAAGGAGCAGCCACCCTTCTACCTGCCTGCGAAACAGGAGATGAAAACAGGGAGAGATGGAGCAGGAGTGGGAGAGGGAGAGGAAGGAATCTTTATCAAGGCACAAATAGGATTACTCCCTGTGACAATCTGCTTTGTGCTCCGTTCCGAGGGGCTCTGATCTGCTCGTTGGGGATCTGTGACTGGAGCCGGTGCATGAGACTCCATTAAAATTCTGCTCAGCAGGTGAGGCGCTCGCCTGGCAATCACTCATCCCGGGGGGAGCAGGGGGGCTGCTCCCAGCTCGGTCCCTCCTCTTCCCTGCCGAGCTTGGGATGGAGGTGGTGCCCACAGTGTGCCAACGTCAAAGGCGATTTGGGGGCAGGGATGCATCCCTGCCCTTCCAGGGGATCCTTTCCCGATGATTTTCCCTCTGCCAAGTGTTTTGGTTTAACCTCTCCCGCAGGGCACTGGTGATGGAGAATTCCCAGCTGTTCCCTGTGCCGCCACCATCCCATCCAAGCTCCAACAGCCTGGGATTAAACCCCGGCCTGCCCATCCTGCTCCAGCCTCAGCTGGGGAACAAAGCCCAAAAAATACCTGTTGATCCACAGGCTACGGGCTGGAAACTGTATTTTAATAAACAAAAGGAGAGCGCTTTTTTCTCTCGCTCCTCTGCCTTGGATGAAAGTGAAAATAAAATACCGGTTCCCAAATGACCATTTCATAGATTTCTTCTGCCTTTTTCCCCCCTCTGCCTTTTTGATAGCCCAACTCCTGGCACCAGCTATTTTCTCAGATAAAAGACAAAAGTCCTTTTAGGTACATAAAAGCGAAATGCAGGCAGGGAATTCAAGGTTCTTAGAAAGAAGGATGCAGCGGGGAGAGGGAGCTGGGAACATATCTCAGCTGCATATCTGGGCACTGGTGGTCCCTTGGCTGGCTCATCTCCAGCCTGGGATAATCAGCGTTGAGGAGAAAATCAGTGGGACTGGCTCTCCTGCTCCCCAAGAGTTCCTTGTCCCACCAAGAATGGGGAGTGGGGGTAAAACCTCCTTCCTCCTCTTGTTTTGAATCCAAAATCATCATCCAGAAGCACCCCGAGCCTGGAGAAACATCCCTTGAGGAGAGAGAGATGGTGGGAGCTGGGGCTGGGAGCCGGGGTCAGGGGTGGGAGCCGGGGTTGGGGTGTCATCCTGCTCCCCCAGGGACAATGGGCTGCTGTGACTGACTTCAAATGCTCTGGGAAAGGTGAATTTGGTACCCGTCACTGTCACCCATCGTTAGTGGGGCTCAGGAGCTGCTGTGGTGTTTTCTCCACCTCTGGGAGACAGAATCCCCCCAGACTGGGGAGGATCAGGCAAAGGCAGCGATTTCAGCACATCCCAGCTCAGGCTTAAACCACTGATGTCAACATCAGCCTGAGCAGGCAGGAAGGAAGAACCAAAAACCAACCAAAAACCAACCAAAACCAACCAGAAACCAACCAGAAACCAACCAGAACCAATCAAAATCCTCAAAACCACGGCAGAGCCAGAGCTGGGCACACTGGTGAGGAGCACCCCACAAGCTGGGGTTCCTGCACCCACCCCCCATGCCAGAAACAGGGTCAGGAGCAGCTAATTCCCTCCCCATAATTATTAATTTCATGCATATCTTATGCAAACCTCTAGTTCGCCGACAAGATGGAATTGATTTAATTAGAATTTCCATCATCGAGCCATTTGGATGGCAGCTTTTAATTAGGGAGAGTGCAAAGCACTGCAGGGGCTGGAGTGGTGAGAAGCTGAGCGGGGCTGCTCGGAACTCAGTGTCGGGATGGAAGGAGCTGCAGCCCCACCCTGCTGCCCCTTCCCTGGGCACAGGGTCAGGCTCAGGATCCAGCCCTCGGTGTCTCCTCGGAGAGGGAAAAAGCAGAAATAAAGCCCCGGGAAGCACAGGAGGTGCTGGAGGATGCTGTGCATGATCCCAGCCAGATCTGCCACCACCCGTCCCACTCCTCCTCAGAGCCGTGCCCAGGGACCCCGCATGGCTGGGGACAGCTCGGGGAGCCAAGCAGCTGTGATTTGTTTCAATAAACCCAGAGAAGAATGAGGAAATGAAGTGGCAGCAGCGGGTGATTAATCAGAGCGTCCCCCGGCCGGCTGCCACCTTCCCGCTCGGTGAAGGTTATTTACCCGCTGCGTGGCCTGAATCGCTCCATCCCACTGCCCCAAAGCCTCGGGGCACCCTGACACCAGCCAGGGGGGCTCAGCAGAAGGGGCTGACCCAGCTCCGGAGCTGCCAGCCCCAGGCAGCGCAGCCTCGTGGGCCCGCAGGTGCCGAGAGCCCGGCTGCAGCCCGGGCAGCGCCATCCGCAGGTGAATTATTCATGTGGTTTCATGTGATACAACAGCCCCGCGCCGCAGAGAGCGGCTGCTCTCGCTGCCACGGAGGCAACAATCGCCTCAAAGCGCCTGGCACGTGTCAGACCCGTCCGCTGGCTGCTCACCCCACGCTGAGCGCTTGGGCTCCATCTTGTCACAGCTCTTTTCTGGATGGGGACGAAAAATGCGCCTCAGACCCCAAAGCAGATTTTAGGGGATGACATTTGCAGGAGAAGGGCCTGGTTTCCTCGGCACTATCACCGCTGTGGTGGTTCAGGAGCCAGTGGGCAGAGCTGGGGCTGGAGAGGCGGCAGCGAGGGGTGGGAAGGAGCTGGAACGTGCCAGAGCGCTCTGGCAGTGATGCCAGGGAGATGCTATCACACGGAGCCGGGAGCGCGGATTTGGGGAAAGGATTTTCTGCAAGGCAGAGCGACGAGGAGTGATGAAACTGGCTTGGACAGAGGATGCCGCATCTGCAAGTTGTTCCACTGATGTACAGCTTTAATTAGGAGGCGGCAGCTAACGAAGGGCCCGTTATTTATTTATGGAGTGCGGAAGCGACAAAAGGCCTGGCAGGGAGGAGCGAGGCCAGCCTGGCGGGGAGGGCTGGGGCTGTGCAGGGCATGGAGCAGGGATGGAGTGGGGAGAGGTGCACAGGAGAGAGTGTGGGATGGGACAAGGGACCACAGCAGAGAATGCATCATTTTGAGACAGGAACAGCCACCTCCAGCATGCACAGGGTCACAGGAGAGAAGGAGAAAAACTGGGGGGGCTGCAGTGCTCCCATTCTAGCCAGGAATCTGCAGGACTTGTGCAGATTCCTCACCTTGGTGGACTCTAATTCATTCCATGCCACTTGCTGGATGTGCTGGAGCCCTCCCAGGTGTCCTGAGCCCTCCCCGAGAACCACTTGAGCCCTCCAAAAGCCGGAGCACTCAGAGGGCACTTCAAGCACCCCGCAGGGAGGGTCCCCCTGTTCCAGCTCCCAGCACATTCCAGCAGTGTCCCCATGCTGGGGGAGCACCCAGGGGGACAGGAGTGACCCAGCAACACGGGGCCAAGCGGGAGCAGAGCGCCAGCAAGTGCCATGGCCCCGGGAATGGGCAGAGGCAGCTGCCTGTGCCCGAGGCAGCCAGCGCTTTGCTGAACCTCGGAGCAGAGTCACCCACGCTTAAAGGTCAGCGGCGGCGTGAAATGGAAGCCGCCTTATTCTCATTTTAAGCATGTCCCTGCCATAAAATCAGTGTTTGAATAACAAAGAGCAGCAGCAGCACTCGGGTTGTGGCAGGGGGAAGAGCATCCAGAACCCCCAAACCCCCAGCCCCTGCCTGCTGCAAGAATGGCTGAGCCCAGGCAGGTGAGAATCCCATGGGAATGGTGTCCCTGTGATGGGGACCACTGAGGAGGACACCAACGCCCGCACTGGGATTCACTGCTGTCTAGGAAAGGCTGAGATTTTCCTTAGTCTCCTGATTCTCCTGATTCTCCTCTCCCAAGGGGTTTGGAGGTCTCCATCCTCTTCCTGTTCATCCTCCCATTTGCGTTTCCTCCCTGCCCCACTGGGCTGGGATCAGCTCTGGATTAAAACTTCTGGGGCTCAGGAGGCACCACCAGTGCCTGGCTGCTCAGCTGGGGCAGGGCTGCACCTCAGTGACATCCTCCTGCACAGGTCACAGCTCTTTCCCCGAGGACCAAAACTGGAGGAGAAGGGTGAGGAAAACAAAATAAAAACCTAGAAAAACTGTACTTGGCCCCAACTCCTCCGACTGCCACTCTCCTGCCTCCTTCCCCACTGCCAGCCTCCCTCCTCCTCTCCAGAGCAAGCATTCAATCTTTTTTGTCTCAGCAAATAGCTTTTAAGTTCCTCCCACTCCCTCTAATTTATATTATTTTAATTATTGAATAGCCCTCTCACTCGTCACCTGGAACATTAACACGTTTTTTAAAAAAAAAAAGGGACCCAGAAAAATCAAACTCCATCAGCGATCTGGTTTTTCCGTCTACACTAACAGCTTCCAGGGCTCCCAGGAGGGCACCCAGCTCTCAGCACGCTGGGCTGGCAGAGGGAGAGGAGGGGGGAAGAGACAGAGGGAAGCAGCATCAATCCTGCAGAACACAGAGGTTTGGGAGAAGGCCAAGGTGGGATGGAGTCCCCATTGCTACTGGAGGCACAGAATATTTACATTTTTCCCTCATTTTTTCGGAGGGACCCTTGTTGACACACTCTGCAGCCCAGGGATGTGATTGTGGATAAATAATGTACAGCCAGGGGGAAAGGAATTATCAACTCCTCAGCATTCCTGCAGCTGGCACGGAGCAGGAGGGAGAGCCTTGCTCATCCCACCACAGCCTGAGCGACCCTGGGGCTGGTGGCACAGGACAGGTGTCCCCAGCCTGGCTGATGTCCCCCAGGCTGGAGCAGAGCGGTCCCAGCTGTCCCCTGCCATTGGCCACCTCTGCCTCCAGCCCTGCGGAGCCGTCTGGCTCAGGTGGGACCTGACATTTTGGGGTGTAACCTGACATTTCAGGGTGTAACCCCACATTTAGGGGTGTAACCCGACATTTTGGGGTGTAACCCCCACCCCTGCTGGAGCATCCCCCATAGCAGTACCAAACCCACCCTCAGCCCACCTCCCCATGCAGCCCCCGCCACGGGGCGGGAGCGCCAGCGCCACAGAGAGACAAAAATCCTCTGCTCCGAGTGTCGTCACCAGGTGGAGAAGGAGGAGGGGATCCCCGGGGACCTGGGGGAGGCAGGAGAAGCATTTTAACGGCACCGGCTCTGCCTCCCCCCAGCTGTGGAGGAAGAGCGCTGGTGGAGCAACACTGCCAAAGCGCCCGCAGGGGTTTCGCCACGGGGTTCTCTTCACCTGGCCGAGCCCTACCTTGAAGAGCCGCAGGATGTTGGCCACCATGATGGACACGGAGCTGCCCGAGGCGCCGATGACGCCGACCACGCGCTCTGGTTTGGTGATGATGGGTGGTCCCCCACTGACGCAGCGCACCTCGGTGCTGTCCTTCTCGATGAGGGCCTGCACGAAGGTCAGCGACTGCTCCAGGGCGTGCGTGTCCCGCGAGCAGGTGTCCAGGATGCGGGCGCCCAGCGTGATGTTGGGCAGCAGGTCGGGGTCGTTGTTGATGCGGTCCAGGGCGAAGAGCATGGCCTCCAGGCGGTGGATGCCCTTCTCCTTCTTCAGCTCCCCGCAGGCTTTGCCCTCGGTGCCCCGGCCGTGCACGGGGAAGAGCCCCCCGAGCGTGATGTCCCCGTCGATGCGGATGGAGTTCATGTGCGGGTAGCCCTGGCCTTTGGGCTTGGCGGCACCCCCGGGCGCCCACCCCCAGCTCCAGACACTCAGGAGGAGGCAGAAGGACAGACGCTCCATGCAAAAGCGACCCCCGCTCATCGCCAACGCCGTGCTGGGGCAGAGCTCGGGCCGGGAACGCGGCGGTCAGGGGGCCGGGCTGGGCCGGGCGGGCGGCATGGCTCCAGAGGGATCCCGCTCCGGCAGCGTCAGCGGCTCCCGATGGTGCTGCCGGCCCCGGGGGAGCGGTGGGAGGTCGGGATGCAGGAGGGTGCTGGGGTCTGCATGGCTACACCAGGGAGGAGAGACAGTGGCGGAGACACGAGCCCAGGGAAAGCTTCGGGTCCTTCCTCTGGAGACCTTGGAGGGACGGGGAAAAGGGGAGAGAGAAAATTAGGCAGGAGCATGAAGAGGACATCGGCTATTCTGGGCTTTCATCAGGAGCCTGGCAGAAATTAGCACCGGGGCTTATGGCAAAAAATGGATTTGGGATTCACTGGGTCTCTGATTAACACCAGGGGTTTTGGCTTAGCTCAAATTTCATCTGGGCAGGGCCTTGTGGACACTGTGACCACAGAGCAGGACAGGTCAGTGACCGGCTCGGAGGGAGGCCCTGGCACCTTGTCCCAACCTGTCCCCTCTTAAGGGAACTGCAAGGGTGGGACAAGTCCCAGGACAGTGCTCAGAGTGAGACAAACCCCACACACACCCCCAGCCCTGTCACTGTCTATCCTAGAGCACCCCTCTTCTTTCCCAGCGAGTTTTTCAGTCACCCACCCCAAGCCCACTTGTCTTGAGCCCCACACACTGAGTTCTGCATCCTCAACGAGAGTCAGGCACTGCCAAAGCCCAGCATTCCGGATCCAAGTAACAACCAAAGCACCGCGCTCCTGCCGCTCTCCCCTCAGGCCTCTGATTCCTGAACCAGCAGCTGCTTCCTCACAAGCTTCCGTTATCGACAGCTTCCAGCAGCAAATATCGACAGCACCTGAGCTGGCCCTGCCCCAGCAGCACAGCCCCTGCCTCAGTTTCCCCCCAAGGCAGGTTCCCCCTCGTGCCCGTCCCCGCCGTCTCCCAGCAGCCGCTGATGGATGCTGAGGGCAGCGCGTGATTAATGCAGGCACCAAAAGCAGCGCGGAGCCGAGCAGGCAAACGCATTCCCCAGGCAGGACGGGCTGCAACAGTGAGACCGAGGAAACGGCTGAAATTAATCTCAGCTCCAGCCCAGAGCCGGCACCCAAGCCGGACAGAACCTCACCGGCCCAAGGGTGCTCCTGCTCCGCAGCCATCCCAGCCAGGAGCACCCTGGCTTCAACTCACCTCCTCCATAAATTATGCACCTCCCTGCCCGCCACAGCCGCAGCAGCTTGAAGGCCCATCTCCAAAGCGATTCTGACAGCCGGGGCTTTTAAGGAACCAGAATTACCCGGTGCCGAGCTCTGTGCTTCCAACGGCGGGAGGTTGGGAATGCTGCAGCGCATCGCCCGCCCCAGCCTGCTGGGAGAACCCCTGGGAGCGCGGCTCCGCTCGGGTGGGGATCAGGAACCTTCTGCACCGCCCTGTCCCCTCTGCAAGGAGCACCCCACACATGGCCAGTGGGAATGTGGCTCCTGGCACAGCCTGGGAGCGGATCAGGCTCTGCCCGTGCCGAGGAGGAGGAGGATGGGGAGAGGAAGGGATGCTCAGCCACCACAGCCGCCTTCCCAGCCCCGCGCCAGCCAAAAGGAGGTCACTTCTCCCACCTCATCCCTGGAGCTGCAACATCTCTGCCCATCAAAGGTGGGATGCTCACACCACGGACCCGCTCCCAGGAAAGCCCTCTGAGCCCACGGCAGCTCCCGCAGAGCTGGCAGTGCCCCCAGAGCCCACTGCCTTTCCCTTTCTTCTTTTAAGCTTTTTCCCTCTCTGTTCTCTCCCCTTTGTGGCTCCTTTGATCATATAATCTGAACGAACTGAAGGTAAAAATATCACGGCAGGCAAGAAGAAAGCGCAAATAATGGGGAGGGGAGGAGGGAGCTGGTTCGGATCCCTCGCAGAATCACCGGGGGAGACGGAGCCGGAATTACCCAAGGAGCCCTTTCTGCAAACGGCCCAGGAAGGGGTGAACGAGGAGCAGCCCTGTGCCCTCCACCCGTCCACAAGTTCCTGATTCCACACAGCCCAGACCTTGGTTCCACCATGCCTGAGCCTCTCCAAAGCAGCTGCTCCACCAGGGGCACATCTGGAGGCAGATGCACATCTGGAAGGAGACACCTGCCTACAGCAGGTGCTGATGGAGCAGGGAACAGCCTGACCCACACGCTCGGGGCAGCGAGGGGCCAGAGCCGCCGTCCTGCCCCGTCTGCACAGCCCCTGCTCCACCCACACAGCTCCACAGGGGCACCCCGCAGATGGAATGCCAGGGTGGGATCATCCCTCAGCGTGGCGCTTACCCCAGCCCCAGAGGAAGGAGCAATTCTGCTTCCTCCTGCTTCCACCAGCACAGCACCGGGGAGGACGGAGCCTTCCCATCGCCCTCATCCCGGCTATGCTGCAGCCGGATCCGGGTCTGGGAAACGGCGCAAATACGAACAAAACCGAGATCTCCAGAGCCTGGGCATGGGTCATGCCCTGCCCAAGGGCTGAGCGGTGCCAGGGCGGAGGGAGCCGGTGCCGGGTGCTGTGGCTGCTGCTGCCCCGGGACAGGCAGAGCCCTGCGGGTCCCGGCACTCCGGGCATGGGGCCGGGCAGCACGGTGGCATCCTGCCCCCCTCTAGTGGTGGCCACCGGGCCACCGGCATCGCCAGCCACAGAGGGCCCTGGAAGGGGCAGGGGAGCCCCTCTTGGGGCGACCTGGTCTAGTGGAAGGTGTCCCTGCCCACAGCAGGGGCTGGAACTGGATGAGTTTTAAGGTCCCTTCCAGCCCAAACCAGTCTGTGATCCCATGAAATCAAATTCTGATTAAAAATCTCCCCACATCACAGACAGGTCCTGCCGCAAAATCCTCTCCAGTGCCCGGAGGAGCAACCGGCCATCCCAGGCATCACCTCTGCGGCTCCTTCCCGCAGCTTCTCCTGTGCGTCCCCACAAACACTGCCCGGCTGGACTGTGCTGGGACACCCTCCGGACAGACACCCTCCGGACAGACACCCTCCGAGCAGATCCCGCTCCCCAGGGCTCTGCCTGCAGCAGGATCCATCATCTCCCGGTTCAGAGCCAGGACATTTCCTGGGGCTCGTTCAACCCGGCAGAGGCTGAGCTGGTTGCACAGCCTGGGAGACGCAGGAATAACCAGCCAAGAGCACCCAGCGCTCACCTGCACATCCCCATCCGCAGCTGCCAAAGCACCCAGCACCACCAGAGACTCCAGCCCAGCCCTGGCACTGCGAGGGCTGTGCCAGCTTAAGCCATACTGGCTGCTACCGGCTCCACAGCATCTTTTTCAAAATCAAGGCTATTTCTTTCCCCACCTGCTCTTCCTCCAGCAAGCAGGGCCAGCCAGCAGGCAGCACAATATCCCAATTAGTGTACACTCACTCACTCTTCCCGCCTGCAAGCAGCTACAGGGAACTTCGCTCGGCTCCTGGTCTTTTTAATTGCAAAAGCTCCACGAAGTAGAGCAGAATCGAGACGTGGACAGAAGGAGGGGATGCCAGGTTAAGTCCTCTTCTGACAGGCAAAACCTTAAGTATTCAGGTCCAGTTCCCCAGCGTTCGCTCGGAGAAGCAAGGCCACGGCTCAGCCGGCAGCGGTGAGCAGAGACCCCGGATTGTGCTGTCCAAACCCCCCCAACGAGCTCCAAGATGCAGCCCCTGCCCCAGCAACCCCTCGATGGATGCATGAGCCGATATCACGACGCTCGCACAAGCCCGAGCCCATCACCACGGTGTCAACTCATCCTCTCTGCAACCAGGTCCTGCCAGCACCCGGCTCAGAGCCCCGTGGTGGGGGGAAAAGCTGGGTACAACCACCCAACTCAGTGCCTCGGAGCATCTCTTGAAGGGTGCTGAAGTCCAAGCAGAAGTGCTCCCACAGGGCGCAGATCAGATCCCAGGATTATTTATCGCACCATATTTATGTGTCCTTAACTGCAGCGAGCCCTCTCCTTCCGCCTCCCTCCCGCTGCCAAGCAGGTCAGGGCTAATCCCTCACTTTGAAGGATGGGATGGCGCGGCGGGGGGGAACGGTGAGGAGGATCCAGCCCCGGAGCAAGCGGAGGGAGAACAGCAGCTCACCTTGCGGGCAGGCGGCGCGAGGTCTCCGCCGGCAGCCAGCGCGGAGCTCCAGCGGGAGCGGCGGGAAGGGAGGGAAGGAGCCGCCGCTGGTCCCCGCTCCTGCCACGTGCAGCAGAATCCCGCAATTAATTTTTTATCGCCATCTGCAATTTGGGACGGTGCCGGCTCGGAACGAGAGGGCGGCCTGACTGCCGGTGCCCGGTGGTGCCCACGGCAGCGCACGGCGGCCCCGCTCCCCATCACACCCACGCCCCGGCACTGCGGTCTGGCAGTGCCAGCCCCTGCCCACACCCCCCCGGCCGTGACTCCAGAGAGCCCCATCCTGAGCTGGGCTCGCTGCAGGGCCGTCCAGGGAACTGCAGGGAGGAAACCCATCCGTGAGACGCAGCACCCGAGAGGAAGCGCCGGTGCCCGCGGCGGGCGCAAAGCCGGGGAGGGCGGCGGGCGCGGGTTCACGTATGTTATAATTAGGACCTGCCACTTCTTCAAGCCGTTGCCTTTCTGGGAAGAGCTGGAAGGGGGTGGCTGAGCTGACAAATCCATCCTCCTCCTGCCTGATGCCAAAGTTGAAGCACGTGATGCTCTTTTTCGGGGAGCCGTTCGGCTCCTCCGCAGGGCGATGCTGGCCCCTGGGATGTGGGACCGGGCCACAGCTCCGCTCGAGCTTCGATTCCCTCGGGAAATCCCCTGGACGCTGCTCTGACACCCCGGGGTGCAGTTCAGCACCCCTGACCCAGTGCCTGATGCCCTTCTCGAAAGGGCTTTGCCTGTAGCCCCCAGCCTGGGGCAGCTGGAGCCGCTGCTGCCCTTGAGGACCCTCGGCCATCACAGAGTGACCACCCTCACCACGGCCCCCAGCACTGCCCCTCCAGGCTGGCCAGATTCCGGCAGGATCTCTGCCCATCCCACCAGACCGAGCCTCCCGGTGTCAGGTCACAGAGAAAAAGGTCTTGTCCCAGCTGTCCCCCCCGCCACAGCCGTGCCCAGCACATCCCCCGGCGCATCCCCCGCTGCCTGGTGCGGATCAGCGCTGCTTACAGGGAGCGCAGGCAGGGAAGGAAATGAGCTTTTCCTTTTGGCAGTTCTCGTGGCGTTCTCCCGAGCTCCTCGTTGCATTCAACAGATCAGCTCTGCTCCTTCCCTCCGTCCTTCCATCCCACGGTCCCTCCCCCGGCCCTGCCCGGGGCACACGGCCACTGCCGCTGGGCTCCTCCGGTGACCGCCAGCGCTGCCTCGTGCCACCCGCGCCGAGCCCCGAGCCACAGGTCACCTGCAGCGCGATGGCGATGGCAAAGGCAGTGACTCACCCGCAGCCTCTCCGTCGCAGCCGCCGCCGAAGGCAGCGGGCATCCCCCAGCGCCGGAGCAGCCCACGGAAAATCACCCGGCTGGCAGAGCACGGCAAACTCATCACACCGGGGGGGAAGGAGGAGGAGGAGGAGGAGGAGGAGGAGGGCTGGCGGGGCTGCACCCGGGCAGGCAGTGGGAGAGTTCTCCGTTTTTTTCTCACGGCTGCCAACTTCCCCAGCGGCTCCCGACGCCTCAGATCCGCTCGCCCGGAGAGCGCCGAGGAGCGGGAGAACGCTCCGGAGAGGAAACCGAGCCCGTGCTGGAGCGGGGCTCTGCCCAGGGGTTCCTCCGAGGGGTCGCTCCGGCTCCGGGCAAGGGTCTTAACCCCCACAGCCCTTCCGAGCCGGCAGGGGCAGCGCCTTTAGCCCTTCGCCGCTCTCCTGTCCCCCCTGCCCTGC
>VYZT01005854.1:5001-30984 GCA_013400735.1 Pomatostomus ruficeps
TGCAGGGGGATCTCTGATCCATCCCAGACCCCCCCAGGGGCTGCAGGGGGATCTCTGATCCATCCCAGACCCCCCCAGGGGCTGCAGGGGCACCGCTGCCTCTCCCTGGGCTGCTCCCCGGGCTCGGGGCAATCTCAGCTCCAGCACCTGCAGCAGCTCCTGCCCCTCCTGCCCTGCCCTGGGCTCTGCAGAGCCGCTCCTCTCACAGATTCTCCCTCCTCTCACTCAGCTGCAATTCCACGGGCATTTCCTCCCCCTTCCGGAACGTTCCCCAGGGGTGCTGCCACTGTCCCTGCTGGGCCCAGCCTTGGCCAGGGGTGGGTCCGTCCTGGAGCCGGCTGGAATTGGCTCTGCCGGACACAGGGGAAGCTTCTGGCAGCTTCTCACAGAAGCCACCCCACCACCAGAACCTGCCCATGCCAGCCCAGTGCAACACCCCTTCTAAAACTGAACTGCTCCTGTTCAGAGCAGCACCAACACAGCCATCAGTATGAGTTGTGGAGTGTGACCAGATTAATTGGGATACTGGCAAGTTTAAAAGAAGTATTTTTCCTATCGTACGAATTCCAATACTGAAATGGAAAGACCACTCATTAAATCATGGGGTTTATCGGTGTTTATACCTTTACCTCCCCCATTTCAGGTCATGAAGGGAGATTTGCCTTTCATTCAGCTAGCTCACCATCCTGGCACAATGTTACCATTTTAGACCATAAGTATCTGTCAAATAAAATGATAATTTTAAAACCCAATACATCTCTTAATATTTTTTTAAATCTTAAATCTGATTTCAGATATTTAGGGAAGCAAAACCTATAACTTTCAGATTAACAGCTACCCAAGCTAAACCTGTAAGATAAACTAGGTGCCATCCAAATTCACCAGCTTATTGCAAACATGTGATCAGGAAATGCCAGTCCTTGGGCGAGCTCTGCCCTGACACAGAAATGGGTATTTCAGAACATTTGTTGCCTTATCCAAGGCTGCCAAGTCTATTGTTTATTTGTAACCACATGTTACGGAAAACATCTGCTATTTGCCCTGAGTTAAAGGTTAACTGATCAAAGATGGCTATTGATTACTGCGGACACTGTGAGTGCAAGGGGTGTCCCGTGAGCCAGCAGCTGCAGGAATTCCGCACTCCCGGCAGCAGCACGGAGCCCAGGAAGCTGCTCACTGTCCCCCCACATGCCAGGGCTCTGCAGGGACCCCGGGGCAGGAGGGGCTGCAGAGAACCTGGAACGAACCGATGGCACTTCAGCACCAGGCCCTGGTCTGATGTCCCGGTTCGCTCCCGGCTGTGGGGACAGGGGGAGCCCCCTTCAGAGCCCCCCAGACCCCTGGGCACTCCCTGCCCACCCTTTCCTGCCAACACTGGCAGCTACTGATAATCTGCCTGGCTGGGAGGTTATGCCAACAGAACCACGTTTTCCCATCTACACTGAATGCTCTTCAAAGAAGAGCAGGAACCCACAGTCTGTAACTCTCCGGCAATTCTGTCTCTGAGCTCTCGTGCACAAATCTCCTACAGTCCAAACTGCTTTGATAAATGAAAGTTATTACCTCATTTCTTTGCCATTGCTGCACTGAACTATCAGAAGCAAAAGAAGGATTTATTGTGCATGTTAAACTTGCATTGGCCTCTCCAAGCAAGTGATTTGTTAGGAGCAGCTGTCAGTTTGTTAACTTGTTTTCTCCAAGACAGCAGTCATTAACTCCAGGAATGAATGACCACAGAGATGATTAGCATACTAAAAAAGCCTATGTAAAATTCCAAAAGTGTATTTTGGAAAATATATATGCAGCTGCAGCGTGAGATTAGTGTGAGCTCATAAGTGCCTAGGAAAAGCCCTGATTCCATGGCTGCTTAGGTCTGCTTTTCCAGCAGTCACAGCCCAGCCTGCACACTGCAAGCCTGTGAAGCCCTGACATAACAGCTACATCACTTTCCCCCCCAGATTTAATTCCAAGGCTTGTTAAACCGCCTATGAAGAATGTTCTGTTGCACAGCAAGCGTGTCTCCTTTCTGACACTCCTTGACTTGACTTCTGATCAACTTCTGCTTTATAGGGCTCCTTGCCCCTCCTGACACCTCGATTCTGAGCAGCCAGCTGTACCCAGCTCTTTAACACATCAACTGCTACGTTTCCACCCAGCTCATCAGCTCTCCCACAGATCCGGTGTCTCTATCCAGAAAAAGACGCTACAAGATGCTGCATATACTCAAAGTTGCCAGGAGGGCTGGCTGAGCCAGGAGCACAGCGTCACTGCAGTCCTTGGCTGGGGCGGAGAGGCGTTCACACCCTCACGGAGAGGGTAGAGACTGAACAAACGCTGCCTGGACCACAGCAAAAGACCACCAACAAAAACGGTACTGGAAAGAGAAGGAGCTCCCAGAGACTCCCAGCTGGACTCCAGCACACGGCCAGTGCTCCCCACACCTTTAACCAGCCCAGTGCACCGAGCCTGCCCACGCCAGTGAGACCTTCATCTCTGGCCACGAGCCAGGCAAGCCTCCAACACGGCATGGCAGCAGAGCCGCCAGCGGCTCGATGCTCTCTGGGTAACTCACACACCAGCACACACGGACACCAGCACCAGCACATATTACCAGACAGGGGTTTCAGGATGTGCTCAGTGACTCTGCTCCAGACTTCAGACCAAGGCAATGCATTATAATTGGCGAAGGTATCAGCAGCAACCTAGAGAAGATATTGAAACTATAGAATTGCTCAGCCTGCTTGTCCTTGTAAGAGTTCCCTGTAGCAGCCTGTGCATTACAAGTCCAGTTTGGGACCTGTACATCAAGTCCTGGAATGTTCTTTTGGCCATGCCAGTACAGGCTGTTACTTCATACAGACTTCACCAGGGAGCCAGAGTTAGGAGAAAGGCTGTTAAATGATACATGGCAGATATTTAACCACTTTTTGGCCAAGCTTCGTCCTCGGACACATGTTGAATTCCGCCTGTGCCTAATGCCATCCTTACATAACCTGAAGGCAAACGTTTAGCACAAATGAAAGAAAATGGCACCATGTGGCCTCCCAAGTCCAGCAGGCAGCAGCTGTGTGAGCTGGGAGAATCCAGCTACCCCAGGCAGAGCAGCATGGCTCAGGGATGAGCTGCAGCTTCGCTGTCTTACAGCCACACCGAATCTCCAGGATAACTGCTACATGCTGCCTACAGTAGGAAACAACCAAGCCCTGTCATCAAGAGTTATGGTAAAGCTAAAATTAACAACTAACACATGGCACAGATGACTCCCTCCCTGCCTCTGCAGTTCTGGGAAAAGGGCGGATGAACGTCATGCTGGGCCACTGCAAAATCCCCTTTTCTTCTCTCAGACAGGAAAAGACCATCTCTACACAAGCCCCAAACACGATTCTCCACACCTGCGGCCTATCCATGGCACAGGGGCAGGGAAATGGACGCCCACTGCCATGGAGCAGGGAGAACAAATGAGGAGGGAAGCCTTAGCTCGGCTCGAGAAGCCAAACTGCAGCAGGAGCTACGAGAGCAGAGCTGCGCAGGGGCTGTATCAGACGCCTGCAGGTGCCCCTGGCCAGGGGAGGTGCTCCCACACTGCCTGCAGCCAGTGATCTCACACAGGGTGCTGCTGCTGCCTGTAAAATGTGTTCTGCTAAGAAGCCAGGTAAGCAGTGAAGCCCTGGAGCTGCCCTGAGCCCTGGCAGTTGTGCCACTGCTGCTGCAGTACCTGCGGAGCTCCCGGCAGCTCCTGTACACGTCCTGCCGCTCGGAACAGAGAGGTGACTTCAAGGGAGAAAAATGCTCCTTTCCTTCCAACAACCACAAGAGGAGGGATCTTCCGACACACACGTCATCCCGCAGTCAGGCACAGAGAGAAGACACGAGGCACCTGCACGGGGCAGAGCCGGGCACAGCGAGGGAGGCAGCCCAGGGCACCCTCCCAGCCCTCGCCACCACAGGCAGCTCTCACTGCAGGGCTTTAATCTGTCACCTGGCTGATACCCTGCACACGTACCAAGGATTCAACATCTGACATGAAACAAAACCTGGTACGTACAGGTTATAAATAAATACAACCTGGCCACGCTCAGCAGCAACATCCTGTGACAGGAATGATGGAGGGACTGCCTGGCTAAGCACCAGCACTGCCCTCTGCCCTGAGGAAGATCAGGAGAAACCACAAATTGAACTAAGGTCGAAAATGAAAGGCTAAGAAAAGTGAGAAGAGCTCAGGTGAATGTTTTAGGCTCCCCTGCCAAGCCCCAGCCCATCCACACCTGGCACCCCAACTCCCAAGAGCCCATCCAGCAACACAACTCCAGCTCCAGCCTGGAAGTCCCCACATGCTCCCTGCACCGACTGCTGCAGTACACCAAACGGGGGGAACATGGGCCACACCACCTCACACCAATCACAGCTTAAGCACAGCAAGGCAAAAAGCAGCCTGCAGACCAGGAGACTTCTGTTGTCACTGTTAAACCTTGCTGAGATTGCCCCCGACCTTGCTTTCCTCCTCAAGGAATAAACAATAAACTATTTAGGCCCTTGAGATATGCATCTGCTGACTTAAAAAGATCTCCATCACTTCGGTGCCTGCCTGCTGCAGGAGGCTTTATTCAATTAATACACAGGAGGGATGTGTGTGTAGAACTTTGTTCAGAAAAATCAAAATTTGAGATTTATTTATGTTTGGTTACAAATGCAGCAAAGTTCACACTCACTGGAAGTTTTGCAGAAGCAAAGCTCTAGGTTCTGAAGTAACCTTCATTACCTCCACTCTGCCTGTTGCTTAACAAGGCTTGCGTAGGACGAAGCTGCTGGGAGAGGTCACGGCCACAAAGGAAGGCACTGGGAGCGATTCCAGCAATGCCGGTGCTGATCAGAGCACAGGAGCCAAGCTCTACCTGCCTGAGGGATCAGCGCTGCCAGCAGGACTCAGCCTATTCCTGCTTGCTCTGGAAGCAGCCACACCTGCTGTCTGCTCTGCTTCATCCTCACCCTTCCGGAGTTTCAAATGCAGGCTGAGGTGATGGGCAAGTGTCTGGGAACGCAGAAGGCCACAGAAAGAATTCTCAAATACCACCCTCCCTAACTCCCTACTTTAGCAGCTCTGAGCCCAGGGCATGTCTGTGCTGGTGAATGAAACCAGCTCCAGGCCAGCCCTGCAGAGTGGAGATGCCACGGCAGCCAGCAGCAGCTCTGATCAGCAGCTGCTGCAAACTGGAAGGCTTTTGTTACTGCAGAAGCAGATCCACCCCGTCGCACAGTGAAAGCCCGAAGCCAGCACAGCAAAAGCTTATTGCTTCATACGGTACGTGAAATCACAGCTTTGAAGCATGAAATTACTGACACTATCTGCAGGGCTCATCGTGCCTCTGCAGCGCTGCCCTTTGTGCGGAGCTGCGGCGCGGCCGCAGAGGCTCCTGACGGCGCAAGGCCGAGCGCGGCCCCATTGTTCCCCATGCCACTTCAGCTACACTGACGCTCCCTTGTCAAATATTCATTCGTTTCTCTGTGCCCTGAGTTAGTGCATGGCAGTTCCAGGGTGATTTACACTTCTTATTCGGCATTTATAGAAAAGTCTTTTGCCACTGAGGCAATGCAGTGGAAGACGGGGGAGTTCTCATGGCTGCTCCATGGGCTGTGCCACTTTGGGTGGCTTCGTCTGGGATTCAGAGCTCAGCTGACTGCTCAAGGCTCATGCTCACATTGACAACCACAGCACAAGGAGACTTGTAAATAACATCAGCACCAAAGTACTAACAAAAAACAAGGACAGTGAAAAAATCCTGTTTCTAAAGTACCTTGTGATGACTGGGATTATCAAAGCAAGGAGACACAGCTGGGGTGGTAAAGGAGAGCACCACTGGGAATGAATAACTTTGAGGGAGAAGCGTGTTTGTAAATCACATTCCCTGCCCCACTGCCCCTCCAGCGCTGAGTATCTTGCTGTGGACATGAGCCCCATTACAGCCCAAAGGGACCAGGCCAGCAAGGCCCTTCAGCCCAAACCACGCTTGTTGTGCCTGGAGCACAGTGAGTGCAATCACACTGATAATTCAGCCAAGGAGGAGTGCTGAATTTCTAGCACGGTATAGCAGCAATCAGCGAGGACAGGCTAGGGCCAAATGTGGAGCCTGTGCAGCTGCTGGCAGAGCAGGACACAGCAGCCGAGCCAGAGCCTCGGGTGAGCCCAGCACACACACGCAGCCAGCAGAACCGAGCGATGCTCCTGCAGCTCTGCTCTCACTCCACACAGATCCAACACCACAGCTCCGCAGAGCTCCGGGGCAAACGCCCCCCTGGGAAGCTGGAGTGAGGCACCAGGGCCATTCAGCCCAGCTCTGCACT
Organism: Pomatostomus ruficeps; assembly: GCA_013400735.1. Taxonomy (NCBI): domain Eukaryota; kingdom Metazoa; phylum Chordata; class Aves; order Passeriformes; family Timaliidae; genus Pomatostomus; species Pomatostomus ruficeps. The sequence goes on from VYZT01005854.1 coordinate 11,341, forward strand.
CAAACTGACTGGGGAAGAGGGCAGACCTTCACCCTGCACGTCCCAATCTAACAGGAACAGGGGAAGTGGCAGTTCAAAGAGGGTGATAGAAGAGATTTTCCAAAAAAATTTACTTGGTTTTTAATTAACATGGATACTGCAATTTGTACCAGTTGCTGGTTATACCAACTAGAGATCACCTGAGCTCTAGGGCAAGATGTTTGCCCATGTCATTACTTCAGATTTTGGCACAATGCAGGCCAGACTGTAGACCTTTTATACTTTATTTAAGCTTTTATTAAGTTTTATTTTCCAGTGACAGGTTTACAGACATTGAGACAGTTTTATTACAACAAACAAACAATAAACTAAATATTTAAAGCTTGTATTGCCATCAGCTTTCCTTTCTGCTCATGCCACACATGAATAATGGTATATTTATCTACACATTGCAGATTTTTCCTGTATAAGTGACAGTGTTCACAGTACAGAACCAGCCAGAAAACCTACTGTACCAGCCTCCTCTCCCAGTTTTGATGTTCTTAGTCACCTTTACTTTCTGTCTTGGCTCTTTCTATATTAAATGTGAGTCACTGACACCTCTGTGGTCTTCAGAGAAAAAGCCTTCTGAGATGACATGGAAAAGACAGAATCAATTTAAATACTTCAGCTTACAAAAATCCGTGCAACCAGGTAACAACAGTGATCCTGAAAGCACCAACAATGCAGCCCAAATACCCTGAACTCCGCAGCATGTCAGAGCTGCAAACATCAGCTGCACAGACGTCAATTGGGGAGATTTTCATTACATTCTCCTGACATTGCACGTATGAGTCACCATCTAATATATGGCAGAAAAAGGTCATATATTACAGCTGCTTCCTTGACATATTTAAAATGGGTTCATGATTAAACAAGGAGACTAGTCTAAAAGTTTCCAGGTGCACTTTTCTATTTTCTTAGATAACGGTCTATTTCCAGCACGAGCATGACAGCCTGGAAAAGGCATGGAATTACGTAACCACACTTGGTTACAAACCCAGCAGCTCCCTCCACGAGCAGTTCCCAGCCCTACACGGACACCACAGCCCCACAGTTCCAGCCCCCACCCTGCAAAGGTGCTGACACCTCCCCACAGTTCTCACCCGCCCCAGGGAGGTTCTTTAGTATTCCCAGAAGCATAAATAGGTTTGCTTAAACACAAACATGCATGTAGGCAGGTATTACACCAAGCTAATGTTTAGAAAGACTGAACTATTCACTTAAGAAAAGCTGGAAGTGACTTAAAAATCTCAGTCACCTCAACCCTCTGAGAACCAGATTTTTCAGTCACTTCAAGTCCAGTGACTCAAGGATGCTTTGAGAACATCAGAAGCAGGAATGTCCCTTCCTGTAAGGTACAGGAACAGCCATTTCAGAAAGTTGTTTGCCAGAGGTTTCTCCCACCTTTCGTCATGAAGGACTTTAGTTCTGAAGTACCTGGCAAGCCCCAGCCTCCCCACCTTGACGCAGTGAAAAGCTGCCTCCTGTGCAGCTGCAAGGCTCGGCCCAGGGAGGTGCTCAGCGCAAACAGCCACACTCCTCCAGCAGACAGGAAGATGCTCAGACTGTAAGAAAAGCCTGTCCTGATCTAGCAAGTTGAAAACCCTTGGGACAGCTGGTCAAATACGGCTCCAACAACTGTAAACAGGATATTCTAATTTTGCCTCCTCTACCTTTGGGAAACAGCAACACTAAATGCTGTAGATGTGGGCTCATTTCCTGCCTGCGAATTCAGCTGGGGGAAAAAAGTGAAAGTTGAAAAATCAGCACACTGCCCATGTGTTCAGCAGCTCGCCGAGCCAGACCTAAGGTGGGCAGGGGTTGTTCCAGGCTTCTGCCAGGCTGCAATGGTTCCTGCAAGAGGGCAACTCTGAGCTTCCCATAACCAGGAGAGGACCTGAGCTCCATTCTCACCTTCAGGGACCTGCTCGCCCCAGCACCACCCAGACCTGCAGGAGTGGACAGGTCTCGCTCTGACTGACACTGGCCCTTCCACTGATACGGGCAGCAGCACAGGAGGCCGTGTTCCAACACCTGAACACATCCAGCCTTACAGCTCTTCGCACCATAGAAAAGGATCCACAGTAAGGTACTGATAGTTAATTCCACATTGGTGGGATTTCTGCTAGGTCAGGTATCTTCTGTCTGGACTGCTTTGACTTTTTGTTGGATCAGGTATTGTCAGTCCTGGATCAGGCAGCAGTCTGCTCTCCAGCAGCTGGAGTGAACTCCAGGGTATGTGGTCTGTCTGGCTAATTCAACACAAATGTGAACACACACTCGATCCACATCCAAACAGTATCAATGAATGATTCAGAAATGCATAAATATTACACTCAGGACCATCTCTCCCCCCTACTTTGACTAGACTGTCGTCTTGCCAGAAAACAGGAGCAAAGTGGGTATAAAAGGGCAGAAATTGGGTGGGGGGGAGGGGGAAGAGAAAACCCCATCGTGCTAGCTTTCTCCAATGAAAAAAGCACGAAATGGGCATGGTCACAGCACCCAGCTAAGAAGCACACATTGATTCTGCTTATGCACCCAGTCATGAGCTGTCTCCCAGTGACAAAGCACCAGCCAAGGCTGGCAGGCTGTGTCTACAAGCACACTTTTTCCTGGCACTCACCTCTTCTCTTCTCCCAGACAGAGCAGTGACACAAGTGCCTGGCTCCTCTGCAAAACCTGGGCACCGAGGGACAAACGTCCCGGACACTGACCAGCAACCTAGCTTGGACAGGACCTGGCGCAGAAGGGAACCCCGACCTGTAGCAGGGTTTGGGCATCATCTGCTCTTTTCACAACCTGCCCACTGCACCTGCAGCCCAAGCCTTGGCCCACGACCCCTGGAGAGTCCTGCAGGCACCCAGCTGAAGCGCTGAGCTGCTGCTAGCAAAGAGCTCGTGTGCTGCAGGAGCACTGGCACGGAGATGCTAACAGGGAAACACCCCTGGCCTCAGTGGCTCCTGTCAAAGGCTGTTTGCTCCAGGGGAAAGGATTTCTCTCTGCAAATGATCCCTGTGCACAGCGCTGGCACTGGTGCCCAGCGAGTCTTCACACAAGAGCTGCCTGCCAGCACTGTAGGACCCAAGCACACATCACAGCGGGCCTGGCCCCAGAACCAGCACAGGGTGCCAGTTCCACGCTCACCCTTCTCACCATCCCCATGCCAGGACAGCCAGGAATCCTCTCTGTAGGATGATTTTTGGAAGATGGACTCTGTTTCTTATAAGCTGGATGCCAGACTTGAGTCAAAGCGAGGAACAAGACACGAGATGCTCTTCTCTCCCACTCCTGACACCTCACCACCCAAACATCTCCTATTTAGTGAGTAACTCATCAGCTCCACCACCCACAGTCATAAGACAGCAAAGGAGTTGTGGCTAAATTCCTAGCAACTCTTACAAAAACACATCTAAAGTACAGTTGAAGACTAAATTCCCTGGTATAACTATTCTTTAAAAATCTTTCTAGAAACAGCAAAAAAACCCTCCTCAGGAACTGCATAACCAGGGAAAGAGTGAACGGATAGAAAAGGGTAGGAAGGTAATTTTTCACTTTGTTAGTTACAGTAAACATCTCCAAATAAACGTGATCTTATGCAATTTCATCAGCCAAACCTCCCTTCTCCATTTTGAAAGGTTACACAAAGTGCTGAAATGTTAATTTATGTCTTAGAGGACTGGCTGGAAAATAACAGAAACCTGTAATCTTTCCATAATTATAGGTCAACACTTAACTGATATGAGAAGCCTCCATTCACAGCCACTAAAAGCAGCATTCACTCCTCTTTACATCACGCCCTTACTGTTACATCTTGATACAATTTTCAACAGCAGGTGAAACCACTAAAAATTGGAAACAGTGTGAGAAATTTTCCTCGATCTGGTTTTAATTAAAACACTCAGCAAAACAGAGGAGTGATAAAGAGGGGCAACTCCTTCCACCTCAACTGCTGTCTGAGCACCCATCCTTGGAGAGCCCAGGGGAAACCTCAGTGCAATGACAGTGAAACTCTCCCTACTGCTGAAGCAGTGGTTCAGATTAGGATCACGACAAAAGCAATAAAAGATAATTCACACCTGATTATGAACTATGTGGGAGTTGTTTGGGGCCCTTTTAGGTTTCAAGAGATCCACCTGGGCACTGGAGGGGCTGCCTTTGGGGAGCCTGGAGGAGACTCAAGCTCTCTCCCTGGGCTGCCACCACACGGAGGGACCGTCCCTCTGGGCACTGGGAGGGAGCGGGAGTGTCCCCCACCCAGGAGCTGGCAGAGCCCACTCCCAGCCCCTGGGTCAGACACAGCTCCTGGGGGCCAAGTGCCCAGACACTGAGGCTGGACCAAGCATGTGGGCACCCAGCGTCCAGGCTGGTGCCCCGGACACGCATCAGCTTCAGCATCCCCACGATCCAGGATGCTCAGCCTGAACCCAGCTCAAGCTGCCCTTGGTTTCCTTTGCCAAACGCCCACCCTGGACCCCAGAGGGCCTTTCTGCAGAGCTGCTTCCAGCCATGAGCTCCCAGCACTGGATGAGGCTGGGGCTCCCCAGCTGCAGGACTTGGCATTTCCCTGGGTTGAATTCCCTGAGGTTCCCATTCCCACATTCCTGCAGCCTGTCAGGGTCGGGCTGAGCACCACCACACCCATCCAGTCTGGCAGGCAGCGCTCCCACGGGGCTACAACCACAGGCTGGTTAAGGGGTGCTCTGCCCCATCAGCCCGGTCATTAATGAAGATATCAAACGCTGCTGACTCCAGAACTGGCTCCTGAGGTGCACCACTAGTGGCTGGCTCCAACTCAGCCTTGTCCTGCTGGTCACACCAGAGCTCAGCCAGTTTTCAGCCCATCTCACAGTCTGTACTTCACCAGTTTGCCCAGAGGGATGTTCTGGGTGACAGCATCAGAAGCTTTACTGAAGCTGAGATCAAGCACCACTGCTCTCCCCGAACTCCCCAGCTTTCCATCACAGAGCACCCAGCACTCCTGCTCCACATCCTCCCTGGGCTTCCTTTCACTCAGGTATCTGCAGCAGCACCTCTTGACTGCCCTGTCTTTGAGCAGAGCCAGCTCCAGACGAGCCCTGTGTCTCCTCACCCCAACCACGTGTACCCAGCAGTGTTTCTATATCCCCCCAGGTCACCTGTCCCTGCTTCCACCCATTACCCATTACACAAATCCTGGCCGTTTCTTTCTTCAGAACCCCTTGCTCATCCATGCAGGCCTCCTGCCTCTTCCTGCATTCCTGAACCTGGAGACCACAATCCTTGAAAAATCAACCAGTTTTCCTGAACCCTTTTCACTTCTCCCTACCTGCTTCAGAACTCCTGCAAGTTAGTAAAGTACAGAATTTATATAGGAAATATTCAAAGTCAAGTCAGTGGTCAGAAATGCTCTCCCCTGTTGTAGGGACTGGTAGAGTCTGGACTTCAGCTTCCAAGTAAATCTTGCCCTGTCTAAATTCACAGCAAGATGACATGGCTAAGTGAAGAGCTACCTGTGAATATTTACACATTAAATGCCTACTTAGAGATTTAACTCCCCACTGGATTCTCTTTGGACTTAAAAATAAGCATAAATGCATTTCTGAGTCTGACCTTTAATCAAAACATTCAAGATCAGTGTGTAAATCACTCAGTTGGGATTTTTCCTTCTCGTGTGTTAAATCACCCCAGCACAACCTAATGCAAACATTCCCTTAATTGCACAAAAGCCCTTTTGGAATCTCTCCTTTCACTGTATTCACCAAGAAATACGTTCCTCAATGCTCCCTTGGGAAAAAAACCAACAAAGCAACTAACACAACCCACAAAACTTATCTTTTCAAAACTAGCTAAAACAAGTAGTGTAGTTGTTGAGGCTTCAAAATTTATTTTTGCTTTTTAAGAAGAATTACTAAAGCCTTTGTTTGCAGATGAATGTAACCTCTTTTGTAATTATATCCCTGAAAACAAGGGTAGCTTTTACCAAATCAATGATGAAACTCTCTACTGTGCTTTCTCTGTAAGGTTGAGAGTGAAGCACAGAGCTGGTACTGGGCTGGTGCCTGCACATCCCTTGCTTCTCCCACTGGTGCCTTTGACAGACGAAGGATTTTCTCATTTCTGCAGAGGAGCTAATTGTCCCTTTCAGAGAAGGAATCATTGTTGATCCTCACTTAAAACAGACTGTGCTTCACTCTAGTACCATCACAAAACCTCTGGTTGTCTTCCACCACAGCGAGGGAGAAGTTTCTTCAAGCAAAGCAAAGCCAAGCCCCTAAGAGCCCACTGGAAATGGTCGTTCCCCGTTGGTTTTCAGCTGGTGGAGCCACAGCTTCCGCCCTGCAGGGGAGTCAATGGCTCAGGCTGGCAGGAGTGGCTGTGCAAGGGGGAACACGGGTCCCTCTCACTGTCCTTCCCTGAACCAGCAGCCACACCTGGGGTGTGCCAAGGACTCCGCTGAGCACCCTGATCCGGCAAGGACAAAGCCGTGTCCTCTGCAGGACCGGCTGAGACCCCAGGCAGCTCCTCAGTCCCCTGCCTGCTGGAGAGGGCAGCAGCTCAGCACCTGCTGACAGCAGAAGGACCCTCAGCTCAGACCTCAAACACGGGGTATCCCCCAGCTCCAACCTCTTCTTCCCCTCCATGACACCGGCCGCTATTTCTTCATGACCTGATCACAGAGCCCTTTGAGAGAAGAAAATCTGAACTATTTTATTCCTATTTAGGCCTACACACGAGGACTGTCACCTGTTCTGATCTCTACACTCCAGCCTGCACAGAACATGCTTCTCTCACTTCTTCCCTCTCCCTTGTGCTCCAGGTTTGTGCCCTGGCCGTGGGCTGCAGGATGAGCACACACACGCAATGCTTTGCTCCCCAGTGGTCACACTTGACCTCGAGTCAGTCTTACCCTAAGTGAGACCCTGAGACAGCACTCACTCTGTTGTCTTAAGTCAACTGCTTGGTGAGGAACTGCAAGCTGCATGGTCCAAAAAATTCAAACTATTTATCTGCAGGCGTATTGGACACCGTTTCTGGCTGGTAGCTATTTTTTTGGGAACGGCAGTGTTCCAGCAGGAAACAATGCATGCAGAACTGAGCCTGCAGCAACAGCACACCCAGGTCCCAGATCTTCCTTCAAAACAGGAATTAATGTCCACTCTTTAGGGAGCTTTTTTTACCCATTATTGTCACCTGGACGTGCAGCTCTTGTCCCTCGAGAAGGGCACACTCTCATTCATCTCACTGCATTTTGGTTGCAGTGATCATGGTAAATCAAATTTACGCCATGGACAAGCAAAACTGAAGTCATGACCTAACATTCCCCCACAGTGCCCATATAATTTGGTTCCCTAGTGAAAATGAAAATGGCTCAAATTAACAACAAAGCGGGTTTATATCACTTTCAGCTCAGCCCTGGTGCTGGTAGAACAATAAACATTGCCTTGGAATGGCAAAAGCTGAAAGAACACTTAGGGGGATGCAAACACACAGGCATAAGCTTCATAATAAAGGTGAAATAATGTATTTCTCAGAAACTTAAGCAAATATTACCATGTATCTGTCAGAACTCTTAGCAGCCTTCCTCTTTTTTTTTTTTTTNTGATCCAAGTTCTCTCTAGCCTTTTCCACATGGTTGGAAGGCTCCCCAAATGCACACCGTAGTGAGTCCCACAGTCACCGTGGGCACTCCCAGAGAGACTCGTCCTCTGAAGAGCTGTTCCCCCTCACCCACCACTGCACATCTCTTCCTCTCTGCTTTTAAATATCACAGCAAAATTCACAGCAAGCTCAAGGACAGAGCAGCCTCCCTTTGAAGGAGCCATGGTCTCTGAACAAGCCCACACGGGCCTTGCACTCGGGTGTTGAGAGGGAACAGGAGTCAAAGCACAGACAACCCCACCCGAAAGGGCAGAGAGAGGAACTCTGACCATGGGGATGTGCACATCACCCTTGGCCAGGGATGCAGGCTGGGAGCTGCAGGAAGTGACACCTCAAGCAGGGCTGGAAACTCCCCATGTAGCCCTGACCCAGCCGGGAACAGCAGAGCTCTAAGTCAATGCTCATTATTCAAGGGGCACTTTGTCAGAAAAATGAAACAAAGTCCTTCCCCCTGACCTTGAAATGCAGTATTTCCCTGGCATTACAATAATCTGACATCGGGTTTCCCAGTTCTGCCAGTCCAACCAAGGAAAACACTCAGGAATTTCAAAGGGAGTTCTGACGCAAAGGAGTCCAGGATTCAGCTCAGGAGCAACGTGTGTTTTGTGGGTTTGGTTTTTTCCCCTTTCCATGAGCTACAGAAGTCAATCAGACAGACAAAGCGAGATTTGTCTGTGTCCATGCTGCGGCCACATGGGTCTGAGCTGTCCCTGCTCCTGCCTGTCACCCCTCCTGCCACCCCTGTGGGGAAGGGAGGCACAGCCCCTGGGGGTGGGAAGCAGGGAAAAGCAGAGCTTCACACACTTGGCACACCAGGAAGCTGATTTGCAAGCCTGCACTTGGCACAGCTTCAAAGTGCTTTCCTTGGGGCGGCCTCTGGGATCACCTCTTTCTGGGCTGGTTCTTCGCTGGCCTGGATTCCTCCCAGGTGTGAAAGAGGGGCTCAGAAAGCCTTTTCCCAGAAGAGTTAACATCAGTTTGCTCTTACACAGCACACAAGGCTATATCAGCCTAACCCAAGCTTTCCCTTCTCTTTTTACATTTTCTTAATAAGTCAGGGAGGTTTTCTGGGTTTGCTTTTTTAAAAGGTGTGGTCTGGCACCCCAGAGTCATTCTACCCCCATGTGGAATTGCCCTACTGCCAGCACCTGATGGCTGTCAAGATTTCATTAAAAACCATTAAGTATCAATAAGCTGGACCTATTATTTTGCTGGGGAAAAGGAAAAAAGCAACCAAAGGAAGAAAATGGCAAAAGTACTCAGAGCCCCAGCACCTCACTCAGCACACGGAGCACCAGGGAGATCTCCAGAACCACCGACAGGTCATGTGCATTCCCCGTCTGTGCCTGTAACTGTCGCACATCCTCTCCAGCCCTAGCCCGTGACACCTCTAAGGACGCCCGGTCTGGGCAGAACATAACAAGGGGAAGAAAAGCAGAGGATGCACAACTCCCACCTGGACACAGCCTCCAGCCCATCACACACATCCCCACTCCTGTCCTGGCTGGGAGCTCTGTGCCCAGAGGTGAATTGCACCAGCTGAGAGGCCAGCAGGACAGGGAGCACCACAGCCATCTCCCACACCACTGACTCCACCTGATCTTGGTTACTTCTATCACAGTTCCAGGAAATTGGTGTCTGTCTGTCAAGATACCACCTTCCCAGGCAAACAGCACATGGCTTTGGCAGCCCCAGCCCAAAGCAGCGACCATTTCATGCTGGGCATGGCCTGGGAGCTGCAGGGGCTGCTGGACAAGCCAGGCAGAGAAACACAGCAAGGGAAAAACACTGATGGGAATTTTCTTATTCTCCAGTCTCTGTGGTGTAATAAAAACAACTGGAGATGGCTCCCAGCTGTCAGAAAGAAGTCAATCATGCCCCCGTGACCTAAACACGACTGTCATTCATGAGGCACCACTGGGTTAATCAGATGTGTTCCATCTTCTAAATAAAACTGTGTAATAAATACCTTGCAAGGATTTTATTTTTTGAGATGTCTTGAGGGTTTCCCCCCCTGAGCTGAGCCATGAAGGTCTGCACCCAAGTCCCGGGGGTTTCCAACACAGCAAGTGCATCACTTGCTCTGCCCCACTGCAGCTCTGCAGGGCTGCACTGCAGAGACCCAGCCCTGCTCTGGCCAGGAACAGGTACAAGCCAAGAGACTTTCCAAGACAGCTACTGACCTACACTTCAAAAAATTACATGCTTATTTCTGAAACCAGCTCCAAATCTGGACTCCAACACACTTGATTGGTGTGCAGGTCTGTTTTCTATTGAGTGTTTAGATCTGGGAAACATGGCTTTGATTAAAAATGGGCAACCCACCAACTGCAGAGAATTTTCACATAACTGCCTGGCAAAACCCAAAAACAATAGAGCTGCAACAGTTACTACCATTCATCAAAACTTCTGCCTTGTTCCCTGAGGAGCTGCCTGTTTGCCCCACCTACACCTGGGATGCTCAAGGTTAAGAGCAACTGCCACAACACAGAGAAACATGGAGAATCCACGATTTTACCCGTTACAGCTCTTTCCACTGCCTGCTATACAGTTGTTTTGTCTTAGCTGATATTGTGCTCCAGTATCTTTTGCTTCTTCTCCCCTTTTCCCTTTAAACAACACCAAAAATCAGCATTTCCTTTGGACCAGCATAGTTATGGAGAGATGGAAAGAGTGACAGGCGAGACCATTCACAGTCTGCTCCTGCTGCATTTCGTGTTGGTGACAGAACAGGCAGGGCAGCCGAGAGCAGCACGTGCCCAGGTTAATGTGCTTTTGTACCACAGCTAAGTGACAAAGTTCGCTCGCTATCCCCTTGCTCAGAACCACTCCATCAGTGATTATTTTCCAATCATTCAATATTTGACCCAAACAAATGGATTTAGTAGGAATTTCACACCAGCAAATGATAGAAAACCAAGATCCTGCTCTAACTCTAGCAGTGCTGCAGGCAGTGCCATATGCACAAGGCCAAGAAACAGAACCAAGCCACAGCAGCAGAGCCCTTGCTTGATTTAGTGCATTCACTGTCATACTTCTCCCACCTGGTGAGAAATCCCTTCCCACCAAAAGTTTCCAACCAACACACACAGGCTAGAGACAAAAAGGAGCCTCAAATTACTCATATTTAAATTTGGGACATCCATGAACTGTGTTTCAACAACACCTGACTCAGCCACGGACCCCATGCAGGACTGGCCCTCCCTGGTGCCCCCCAAGCCCCTGGTGGCAGTGCCAGCACAGAGCGAGGCTGGGACAGGGCAGCAGCAGCTCCCAGCCCGGAGCTTCCCCTGCAGCACCGTTCCCTGCACTCCTGGGGACGAGCTGCAGCACAGGGGAAGGGTCTGTGCCATGACCACTAGAACAGAAGGGCATTTCCCATGCCTGGGAGAGGCCACAGGCTCTCCACAGACCACAGGAAATATGATCCAAGCCAGCTGAAGCATCTAAACATGCACAACTGTCAAACTGCATTTAGGAATGGAGTTTTGTTCCTCTTTATTTTAGCTTCAAAATTTTCTAATTTTTTCAAGTGACCACATTAAAAGGAGAAAACATCTTGTTTTCTCTTCCCAGGAGTTCTGAGGTGTCGGAAGTGAAACAGTTCACCAATTAAATAAATGTCTGGATGGCCTGGAAACACTGAAAGTCCCCAGCAGTTCTTCTACAACAGCCATCTACTTTTCACAAAATCTGTAAATACATTCTGACCTGAAACACGCCTTGTTCAGACAAATTCTTAAAAGAGCCATGTTATATACAAGACATTTTGTGACCTCTGCAATGCCTCCTGGCTGTCCATTTGATCCACTCCCTGGTCCTCACACCCCATGATATTAACATTCTTTACACTTGCACAGCGCCGTCCCTGCACTTCCCCCAGCGTGCCCAAACACACATTAACCCTCCCAGGACACCAAACGCATTTCACTGCTGCTGCCTGCAATTAAAGACTTCACAATTAAGGCTGCATTTGGTGGAAGTGATTAAGTATTTGTGCTGTTCTTCCAACCCAATCACAACCTTCTTTCATCTGATTTCTCATCCCTGGCACCTGAGGAACTCGACTCTGCTGGGTAGCTCAGCCCCCCAAAGCTGATCAGGGTGTCCCTGAGCCCACCTGCACACGTGGCACCCTCAGGGACGCCAGGGCAGCTCAGCCCTGCTGGGCAGCACCAACCCCCCCAGCCCAACAGGGGTTTTTACCAGGCCAGGCAGAGCTGCCCCTTCCCTCAGCAGCAGCGAGGGTCTGACAGCCCTTGAGCACCACCCCAGCTGCAGCAACAGAACAGAGGCTCCAACCCAGCTGCCTACAGGTTCCCGTGCAAAACCTGCCAATGAGAACTTCTCCAGCACCTCCAGTTTGGAAACAGGTGTCACCAGCAATAAATCCTCACCCCCCAGCCGAGCCCCCTGTGAAGGCCCTTCCATGTTTTATGTGCACGGTAGTTCTCAGCCGAGCATTAACTCCGTGTTTGTGCTCTGGGGTGCTGGGGTTTTTTCCTTAATGAGTCATAGGCCTTTTCTGAAAAGTTTGCTGGAACTCATAAATGTGACATGAGAGATTTAGTAAAAACTGCTCCAAAAAACAAGGAATGAAGTTTCAGACAATGTGAAATACTCCAGCTGGAAGAGATACATGACTTGCTTGGCTGCTTTTTGGTGCTCAGTCTCAGCAGAGTAACGAGCAAAGCTATGCTGATAGGGAGCTAAAACAACGCAGTGAGGTTAATAAGAAGAGATAACACATACCACAGAATGGAACTATCTGCTCTGATGGAGAAAAAAAAGAGAAAATCCACTTCCAGAGACAGCACTCACACAGGCACAGTGAACAATCGCATAAAAATCCAGCCAAACACCACAGTTACTGGTTGATCATGAGCACATTTGCTAATTTTGTTCAGCGCTGAAGGCTAATAAGCCAGCAGGAATCCTGCTGCCAGCCTCAGGAGCTGTCACACCCCTGGAGCAGCTCCAAGCAATGCCACATCCCAACGCCAGGTACCGGTGTCGTGTCAGGACTGAACTTTCAGCTGAACACAGCCCCCCACAGTGAGCTCACAAAAAAACCTCAGACATCGTACACATTCCTGCCTCTCATCCTTCTGGCTGCTGCAGTTTGCTCTGGATCACACATCCCCACCCCTGTCACAGAGGAGGCACTTTGGCCAGGATGGGCAAACATCAAACACCACATCACACTCTAAGACACTCAGTTTCTCCAGCGATGAAATTATTTTGGACACAACCAACTGTGCCAATGTGCTGTCCTGAGACATTTGGGACATATGATGGAGGTAGAAGGCCAAGCCCAGAGCTTATTAAATGTCTGCATAAATGTTTTGATTTTAGTAAAACTACTTGGCTTATCACTGATAGTTTATTTTCTTTCCATTGCTGAACAACCCTATTCTACATCTGAAAATTACTTGGCCAAGCTTGGGCGTTTTTTTAATAATCATTTTAGCATTTTTTAAAAATAATCACTTTAGTATTAGGCAAATTCTCTTCCTCTGAGAATGTTTTCTAAGCATCCAATATCCACACAGCTAGGAGACATTTACATCCTAATTTATTAACTGTAGATATTAAGGATTTCAGCCTAGACCTGTTGCAATGAAGCCACCAGTGGCAGCACACCAACTTGCATCATTTACACATTTTAGATGTAAAAATGATAACTTCAGGACGTTTTCCACTGAAAAAAATAAACTTCAATCCCGTTATAACAACAGCTACTTTGACAGTTACCTGTTCCTTTCTACTCTGCGAATTACAGTGTCCACAGAACCCATTAAAGTCATTAAACTGGGATTTCCTCCCAGTTCACACAGCACCATGTATGAACCTCCAGTGAGTGACTGGACCTCAAACGGGACATTCACACCCAAAAATCTCTGTGGAAGATCCAGCACAGAGGCGAGGGAAACAACTGCCAATGCAAGTTCCGCTCTGCTACAGAACCATTTCTGACTCTCAGTCTTGCTTAGGATGTCTCCCTGACCCACCTGAGAGCGCAGAGCTGACTGGGTTGGGGTTTTTTTGGGGGGTGAGGGGGCAGGCACAGGGGGAAGGGTGTGTTTAAAAGCCTGATGTTACTTCTGGGATTCTGAGGGCTTTATCCTTGAGGAAAACAACACAGCCCTGGCCTGGAGCTTGTGACAGCCCCAAAAGCTGAGCAGAAGCGATGAATTGCTCAGTGCTTCCCACAGCATCCCCGCTCCAAACCAAACTGCAGCACAGGCTCCACTGGGCCCCTGCAGAGCCTCCCTCCCCATAGCACCGCTGCCCAGCCGGGCTCAAGGCTCAGGCACAGCTGGGCACACACAGAACAGCTCCCAAAGCACAGGCAGCAGAGGAGGGTCACAAACCTCTAACACAGCACAGCAGAGCTCGTGCCTACACCAGACTAAAAGCATACACAATAAAAACAAAACAAAAAAATATTTGCTATCAAACAACATCCCATTCACAGTCAAGCTTCCTGCAACTGGAGAAAGTATTTGTCCCCATTCAAACCACAGGCTTCTGTCCAAGTTATAGTCATCCAAATTGCCATTGCACGTTAATTGTACATGTTACATGCATCTACTACTTCATAAAATAAAAACACACATATTCCACAAATTTTTCACAGGACAGCCTCAATGCAAATGCTGAAGGATCTCAGCTGCATACCAACACTGAATTAATTTCTAAGCCCAGCTAAAGAGAAATATAAAGTAATTACCAGACAGTAAATATTTGCTTATCCCCCCAAACAATACGATGTATTAATCGTTACCTCTACTTTGATGGAAACAGGAAAGACCCAATATTTCACAAAGAAACCATCAGGAACTCCTAAGACTGAAAACAGCTCCACAGTAAATCTCTCAAGTGTTCTGGTCAGCAACTGCAAGCTCATCTAAATTTCATTCAAATTCTCAAATTTCATCTCTAAGCAATACAGCTTCTAGAGACTCACCACTGTTACCTGTCTTAATGTTCATCTCACTTGCATAAACCCCCTTCCACCTCCTCAACCTGTGCACCCAGAACAAGCACAATCATCCAGCTTGGAATTCACATGCATACTGTAGGGCTCAAATCCAGATTTACCTGGATGACTACACTCATAAAGGGCAGAGAGGGCCTGGATGGGTCTAGAGATCTACTTCTTCCCTTCCCTCACCTGCCAGGCCAAAGGCCTTTCAACGCCACGTTATCAGCAGCATTTCTGGGGGTGCTCCAGAAAACGTGTGCTGGTACTGCGGGGCAGCTTTCTGGAGAGACAGAGCTCTCCGAATCAAGGCCACTCGCCAGGGCAGGCACGGGCTGTGCTGGAGGACTGGAGCTGTTACTGAAACCACACTCTGTGTCTCAGTCTGAGACATCCCTGCTTCCCCGGCAAACCCTGCTCAGGGCCCGAGGAAGAGCCCGTTTTCTGCAGGGGGAAGGCAGAGATGCCCGTGGGAGATGGGGAAGGTGAAGCTCTGTGACAGGGTCACTGAGGAGCACCACCTGAGGTCTGAACTCGCTGTGCTCTGCATCTCAGCTCGGAGAGGTGGGGCTGAGGAGGCAGCAAGGAGGGGGAAGGCTCTGGATGTGCAGAGACGGGGAAAAGCCCCTTCACAAAGGCACTCCCTGCTCAGGAGAGCGAAGAACAACTGCAGACTTGCTTGTCTCTCTTGGCACAGGCAGGAATCTGCACTCCCCAGCTGCCCAGGAGCAGATGCCTCTTGCATCTTTAGCTGAGGACAAAGAGATAATTAAATCACTCCTTGTGCTGGATCCCACCACCCTGGCCAGGATGAGCAGAACCCTTGCTGGGGGCTGCCAGCAGCGTGTGACTGCTGCCTGCAGCCCTCCACCCACCCTCCTGCCGCCGCTGACACCACCAGCAGGGAAATCTGCTTCAAAAATAACAGCCAAATCAGAGAACTGCTCAGCATCTCCCTGCCGGGCAGATGACAAGCCACAGGGCTACAGTCAGTCCCACAAGGGTGCATGACTTGGATGGGTGTGCCAAAATCCAACTTTTGCCTCACACTTTTTTCCAACACCTAGACATCAGACTGAAGTATTCCGCAAAGAAAATAGAATTTAAGACAGCGCCTGAGCTCATGACTTTCCAACACCCACGAATGTCCTGTTGACACCTCAGGATGAACATTCAATTTAAGAACCATTCCTGGAACAACTTTCACCTCACTTTATATCAAGGTTCAGCTCCAAAGAGTTATGGAAATGCGTGAAAGTAATTTTTTATTACCTCACTTCTCAGCACCTGCCACCAAACCAAGCACACTCACTAAACTGTCAGTACCTTGACAGGGGACAGACAGGGGATCTCAGAGGGTTGAGGAGGAAGAGGTTTGGGCAGGGAATGTACAGGAAGCAGCTACAAGGGAACAAAGTCTCACAGCTTTACCCAATTCAGCTGCTGCCAAAGGAAGAGTCTCAGCTTCCTGGAGCCCCCTGTCTGCACCCTCTGCCTTGGGGCAGCTCCAGCCGTCTCTTCGGCAAGGATGAGCTGGAGCAGCTCTCCAATCCAGCCCCAAACAACCCCTCTGCTCCCCCCTCCTCCACAGGCTTTGATCCCGTCAGACCAGGGAGTGCAGGCGGCTGCAAGGTGGTGGTGGGAGCACTCGGAGGTGGAAGGTGCTGCCCCTCACCTGTGAGACAGGGCAGCTGCAGAGCCTTCTTGGCAGCACTGGCATCTTTACTCAGATTAAACCAAGTGTATGAGGGCATCCTCCTTCTCTCTGCAGGTGCACTGAAGCCTGGGAGATGAAGGGGGAGCATGGAGAGGGTGAAGCAGTAAAGCAAAGCTCCCTCCCAGCACAGAGCCCGCCAGACCTGAGGGCTTCCACCCTGCTTGGTTTGGCTCCCCCAGAGCCTCTCTGGAGCTCAGACCCTGCACTCCTCCTCCCTCCTGTGTTTATCTGTCCCAGACGATGGGTCCCTGCTGAAGCAGAGCAGGGAGGTGGGGGAAGGCAGCCAGGGGCTGCCAGCCATGAGCACCTTCAGGGGAGCACTCACAAACTGACCCACAAGCAGGATGAAGGCCGGGCAGAGCTGTTCCTCCTCCGAGCAGAGCTGGGTAGTCCCTTGACCTCCGCTTCAAAATAGCACACTGCTCCATCCTTAATTTTACTGGGGGTTTGGGGGACAGACAACAACAACATGATGACAGGGCACAGAGTACAGTAAATACCTGGTGTTTTCATATCAGCATTTACTCACCAGACAGCTGAGCTCATCGAATTAAGAAGCAGTGAACCACCTCCTTTGTTCCCTGTACCTTGTTGGACTTACTGGCCCAACACTTCTGCACTCCACAGGCATCAGAGAACACCCTCCACTGCCTCTGGAGAGTGCCAGACACCAGGGCTCAGCAGAGACTTCACAGCTGCAGCATCTACAAACTGCAATGCAAATCAATGCATTTTCCTTGCTTCCTTTTAGTAACTTGTTTAAGACACTCTCAGGTAAATCAAACTAAAAAGATTTCTCCCTATTCTGTTCTCACTCTCCTTGACTCTGACCCAACCCAGCTCATCTGTGGTCAGCCCTGCCAGCCTCTCATGCATTGGGCTCAGCCAAAGCTCAGCATTCACCTGCATGGTCCATCTGAGCCAAAAACATGGGATCAAATCCACCAGGATTTATCAAAACCTCAGTAACTCTCAGAAATCAACTTTCTCTTTCAGAGCACCCCGGTTTTCTGGGTTTCCCCTGCATCCAGGGTGGCAGTCACAGCAGTGGTCCTTCGTGCCGCCACACCACAAGCCCGCAGAGCAGCCCCGGGCTGCCCGGGCCAGGCTCACTGCCCAGCCTGCACCGGGAGCATCTCCCGGGGCTTGGGGCCTGCTGCAACACTGCTGTGGGACACGAGCAAGCAGTGACACCTGCAACAGCCAAACTCTGATAAATAAGGAAATCTATGCACAACACAGCTTCCCCACGTTTGCTCCCAGAGTCCCTGGTCGCACACCCAGCTTTCCAGGCCACTGGAAAAACCTCCCAGAGGCTCGGGACAGGTAACTTGTGTCTTACCCTTACATCTTATTCCCAGTTCGTGTGTTACAAGCCCCATGAAGCTCCTGCACGCACTCCAAGGGGAACCAAAACTGTTCCCAGCAGGATCCCCGCGGCTGCCGAGCAGCATCGTGCCAGGTGCCAGCGCTTCGAAAGATGCGGCGGGTGATCATCAGCTTTCTTATCAGCCCTGGACGGATGAAGGCAGGCAGCAAGCACTGCATTCAGCCTCCTTTGTCTGGGCACAAAAGCTTGGAAAAACTCTGCCACTGCAGTTTACCGAAAGGTTTTCTGGTAGAGAGGTTACTGCTCACTTATCTACCTGCACTGGTCGGCCCAGGTCTCTCTCCCAGACTGATGAAGGGAGGCCTGCAACTCCTTCCCTCGCTGCGGAGCATCCTGAGCCTCGCGGTTCAATCGGTGACCAAGGTAACAACACACGTCTCCATCCCCAGGAACGCGCACGGCACCGCACAAAGCAGGGACACAACCATTCCCTGCAGGGCTTCGGATGGGGCTGGCTCCTCCACACCCCTCACCTTCCTCGGCCCCTTCCTCCCTGCCCGGCGGGAGCTCCGGCATCCCCGGCGGAGCCCCCGCTCCTCGCCCGAGCGGCGCCCGAGGGCCGCCCAGCCCCGGCAGCTGCCGGCCCCAGGAGGGCCAGGGCAGCATTTGCACACTCCGGGAGCAGCTTTTCACAGGTGCTTTTAGCCTTTGTCATTCAGTACAAAGTAAGAAAGACGGGGAAGTTTGATCCTAACTACAAAATGTGACTACAAAACACGCGCAACTCGTCCTCATTGCAAGAAGTTACTTTTCTTCCATAAAGAAACAACAAAAATTCAGGAGCTCACCAACAGGCCGGTTTAACCTCAGCAAGGAGCGAGGGCTCTCTTCTCCTCCCAACTCCCCTGTGGTCCCAGGGGTGTCTCTGTGTGCCAGCACACCCTGCGAGGCCTCGCGGGGCGGGAACAATGCTGGGCTCCCACAGGTACTCTGAACCAGCACAGAGATTTCACTGAACGAGGCACTGAAAACTGTTTCACCGGCCATACCCATCGTCTGTAAAAGTTACCACAGACTGAGAGCACGATCGCACACACCACAGCCTCTGCGGTGCTGGAGGTTAACGGGGAAGCTCCAACAGCCCGGGAGGAAGGGAGGTAAACGAGGGTCACTGCAAGCCCCGCCTGCACAAACAGCTCTTGTCACACCTCAGACACGTCTCCCATCGCACGTGGAAAGGGAAGCACCACACATCCCGGCAAAGCGCGTTAGGAAGAGACGGCAGAGAGTTCACGTACCGGTGTGAACTACGGTGCAAGCACTTCTGACACCAGACAGGGTCTGTGGCCATGTGAGACTTCAGCAGGCAGCCGGTCCAGAGCAGCCCCGGGCATGGCACACCCGCCTTGTCCACGGCCGAAGCCGCCCGGCTCGGCAGGCCCCGCGCACCCTCCAGCCGCCCGGTCCCCCCGCCCCACTCACCGAAGTACTCCTTCTTCATGTGCATCTCCAGCTCCTTCTCCAGCTCCAGCGTCAGCGCCTCCAGCCGCCTCTCCGCCTGGCTGGGGCCGCTCTCCCGGCACGGCGTCACCTGGTAGGGCAGCTTGAATTTGGGAGCCGAAGCGGAGCCTTTGGTCGGGCTGTAGGCGTAGGGGGGCGGCTCGGGGGCGCCGGCCGGGTGCTGCTGGTCGTGCCGCGGCGGGGACTGGGCGTGGATGCGGTGGTACACGTCCCCCAGCTCGGGCACGGCGCCGTCCTCCTGCGGGCCGGGCCCCAGCAGCGACGAGCGCGGCGACGGCAGCTGCAGCTCGGGGTAGGCGCTCATGGAGCCGCGGGAGCTCCGCGAGCTCTGGCTGGAGATGCTGGAGCGGGGGCTGACCACGGCGGGGCCGGCCGAGCCGCGGCCCTCGGGGCCGCAGAGGCTGGAGCGGGGGCTGGCCAGGGCGAGGC
>VYZT01005866.1:0-11682 GCA_013400735.1 Pomatostomus ruficeps
CAGTAAATCTTGTCTATTAGAGAATGGACTTTTTTTTATCTCAGCTGTTGATTGCCCACTACACACATTTATCACTTTGGCATCAGATTTGGCATTTCTGGGTGGACTTGAAAGTTAAGTGAAGTGAGAAAGATAAGCTCCCAGGCAGGAGTAGAGGTTTGAAGGATCACTGTTTCCCTCTCCGAATGCAAGGAAGGTGGAAGGGCCAAGATAACTTTGTTTTGAAATAGGAGCAGGTATCTCCTCATACTTTACTATAAAATAGATTGGAAATTACTGGAAGTTAGCAATTCATGCTTCAAATGTATATGCCTCCAACCCAGTCACCTATGGCATGTAAAGAGGCACCTGTGACTCATCTGCCGTCAGGAAAGGCTTGTAAGAGTCACATCAAATCCTGGGCTAACCAAGTGGCCACTGCCTCAGCTGAACAAAGTGGAGGAGATTGGGATATGTCTCTGTCTTTGATTTGTTAATAGACAAAGAAAAAGCAATGGAAGGCTATGAGGGTTTCCTGCTGAAACCAAAACCACAGAAGCTTCTCTTTTTGGATGGCACTGTAAACGTGACAAAGCCAAAAAACTAGAGGGTATGTTGGTTGGTTTGTAGGTGGCCCAGATTACAATGGAGGGGGAATACCTCACATGGGGTGTGTAAGTATTAGCAAAATGATCCAGGAAAAGTTGCTGCAACTTTATGTTTGGGTTGACAGATGGCAGCATTAAAAGACACCTTGGTGGGTCAGCCACTGCTAGGATCCTGTTTCAGATTGTGTAGTGAGGCGCCTGCTCTTGCTCTGCAGGAAAAGGGCACACAGTCAGCACATAGCACACCTCCTTCAGCTTCAGCATTCAAGGTTGTAAGTCTTTAAGAGATGGCCTGCTTCATCATCTTGAGGAAGGACAGAGAGTTTTGGCAAGATAGTATTGCAAGCACCAGATCTAACCCTCTCTGATTTAGTGGGAAAGTTTGAGATGAAAGTGGTATGGTGTCACAAGCATATGACTTAGATAAAAACTTGACAGTGCCTAAACACACAAATCAGGTTGTTAACATGTGCTTACCCTCAGGGGAATTCAGGAATGAATAAAGCCTTGAGAAGACTATGAAGTGGTGCATGATGGTCTAAGATAAGATGTAGCAATGTGTGTTAGGAATATAACATATATGACCACCAGTCACATGCAAAAGTAATGAACTCACAAGAGGATGTCTAGACTATAGAGCAGGCTGTGAAATGGACCCTTCTTATCCCAAACTTATAATAGTTTCACCCTTTTACTGAAGTATTTCCAACTTACAGGAAGAGAGCCAGCACAGCTGCTCAGACAATGAAATGACAGATGTTTCTCTGACAGAAGCTGGCTATGACTTGGGCCTGTATGTCACAGGAAAAATTATAAATTATGTCTGGCATTAGGGTTTGCATAAAGGCTTTGCATTGCTGGACATCCCCAGGGAGAACTGCTGAATGCTGAGGAAGGCTCTGAAAGAGGTTGTAAAGCAGCAAGGGAAAGCCTGAGAAATGAATCTCCCAATAATCCTAATGCTGGAATGAGGAACTACTGCATCTCCTGGAATAGAAGAGACTTGAGGATGCTCCATTTGTGATTAGGAGCGTGCCAAATAAATTACAACCATATGGTCCAACAGACAGATGGATTCAAGGCATGTTAAAGACAGTGTCAGCTACACACCACCAGGTAGCCGAGCATACATTACAGGCAAATGTTCAAAAGAGGGATAAAGTAGCCCCCTCCCCACTACTAAAACCACAACAACCTGGCAGCATGAAATACTGGAGACTGAGTAATGGACAGTCAAAGGAAACAAACACATGCTGACACTTCAGGGGATGAGACTTCTTAGAAATGTCAAGTTGACCAGCCCCACCAGCTAAATCTAAAAAGAGGAAGAAAGACGAGAAAAATATGTTCTATTTTTCAAATTCAAATGCATTGAAAAGATCATGAAGCTGAAGATTTGACTTTCATTTTGCAGAAAAATCAAAATGTAGCCTGACTGGGACAGAGAAAATGATAAACATCACAGCATCTCTGGCCTTGTTTGAGTATAAGTACTTTCAAATTTGTGATTTCAGGGTTTCCTCTGGTTGCTGGTACATGTATAGCACTGAGGATACAATGCACCTGACTAAACTTACACACCTGTGAGAAGTTCAGCAGGAAAGGTAATAGTTCCCAGTTGAAAAGACATTCTGAAAAAGGAGTTGGAATCCAGGACATATTTAAATAAAAGACAGATAAAGAGTGACACACATTGGTCAAGGAATAAAGGCTACATGAAAAGATATTGGAAATAGGAAAATAAAATTTAAAAAAGGTGCTTAAACTTGTCCAATATTTAACACTCAGGCTACATGACACACCTTTTCTGTCTACCCTAAACACAGCTGCTTCATATATGAAGTCTGACTGATCCTACTTGCTGATCATGGCCCTAAGAGGAGCAGGAAACAGGGAGCTCAGGCAGATCAGTAGCATGAATGCTGGAGCCCCTACAGTGCTGTACAAGATCTCTGAGTCCTCCTAACTGAACAGAAGCCAAGCCATAGCACTGGAACAGTGATTCATAGGAGATATGTTGCCTTGTCTGGAAAACAAAAAATTAATCCACAAATGAAAAGATCTAATGTTAGTGAAAGTACTGAAATGATGGGAAGTAGAAACAAAAACACAAACCAAACTCTCTTGTTCTTGGTGCAAACAGCACTTACAGCAGATGTGCTGAGATGGAGACTGTCCTCCCCACTGAGATCAGGAGGACTATGTTGGATTCAGCTATGGATAAAGAGTGGCAATTACAGACTGGATGGAAAATATTAACTTTTATCCAGAATCAGGTTCTCAGTTAACTGATTGCCTGGTGTGTCATTTTATGATCACTCTGGAGAAGTATAAGAAAACAGCATTAGCTTATGCATGAAAAGGATGTGTGTGTTTCAGAACAACATGTGAATCTGATTTAATTAATGACATTTCCAATCAAACTGTGTTTACTGACTCCAATGTAGCAGTTATTGGATGCTTTTTTGTATAAACCACCTGTGTTTTCTAGTTGATTAGTCATTAAATACTGTACCCAGTATCAAAATATAACCCCAAATGCAACTGATGTGAAATTGTCTGATGTAATAGAAATATTAGAACACACAGATTTTCAATAACTATCAAAAATGCTATGGAAGCAGCCAGAATGGCCTTGATAATTTTGTATCACAGTGGTAGATACTGGAATGAATTGGAAGAAGGAAGAATATCAGTGGTATGGTTTTCTTTGGCTGGTCAGTCATCCACAGTTGCTGGAACCTTAAATGCCTCTGTCTTGGCCACCAAGAAGTGTTGGCTGCATTACTGGTCACCTCCCAGTACATTAAATGGCATAGAAACATGCCATGCCAGGCCTTGATGTTGATAATAGTGTCATTTATTATAGGAGGGCCTTCAAGGAAGGTGGGACAAACAGGTGGTAGCCAACATGGGTTGTAGTTAGTGTAATAACATTTTTCTTGCGCATTTCTCTCTTGCAAAGTCAAGCATAGGTGCTGCTCTGTGCTGCATGTGTGACACAGGAAACAGAACAGGGAACTGGGGGAGAATGTCCTTAGAAAGAAAAAGAAAGTAGTGTAACAGCTGAGAGAGAAAAAGGAACACTAAAGAGACCCTCAAATACAAAAATGGGAAGAAAGTCAAAAGATCCAGAAGAAAGAAGCAGTGAACACTTTGAACTCAAAGGAGCTGAATCCACTTAGATCCCTGCGGGTGATGGCTGTCAGGCTCTCAGACCTCCCAGAATGTTTGAGTAAGAGATTGGTGAGATCTGCTTCAAAACAGTGCTTGGGTCGTTACAGCTCTGGATGTACCTTGTGAAATTGATCTGTCTCTGTCTCAGGTGTGTAGTGCCTGCTATGCAGATTTATCATTTTAGCAACAAGGACTGGTTCTGCTCACAAAGCCAATTGAGTCTCTAGAATAATACAAAGACAAAAGAGAATAATTAGTATCAGAACTAGTGCTGCATCAGTTCTTCTAACTTCTATGAAATAAAGAGGATATTGAAAATGTCATGAATGTTCAGCACAGAATGTGTTCATGTCAATTGATGTACTGCGAATGGACAGTTTATACCAATAAAATTAACTTACTGGATGCAAAAATTACTTATTGTATTGTGTTGTATTTAATCCTCTTCTGTCTGCTATCAGTTTCACAGTCTCTGAATAACTCTTGGGGTTATGCCCCTTCTCAAATACCTTTGACATTATATCCATGACTATGTATTTTTCTCTTTGTTTAACTCATGAACTTTCTGTTTTGCCTTTTAGATCAATTTTTTTCCCCCGAGATTGTTTCAGTGGGCTTTTCTGCAAGTTTTGTCTTTGGAAAGTAATTTAGGGTTTTCATAGTGAAAATTCAGTTTCATTTCTTAAAGAAGCCTTGTTATATAAGAACAAAAAATGACTGATATACTAACCCTTTTTTCACCCACTTTGGTTATTAAACAAGTCTTCTGGGAGTTATATAAATTCAGAGATTCTTGAACTTCTGCCAAACCATGGTACACTTCCAGTGGGTATATAAAACTCTTTAATGCCTAGAATGCAGCTGGATGTGTTGGGTTTACACATACCCAGAGTCTAATGCATGTTGTCTGCTCCAAAACTGATTTGTTCTTTTGCCATAACTCTCACTAGATTGTTATACGACAAAGAGCCAGGTGCCTACAATCTTAGCAATGATGCCCCAGCTAAATCTGCTTTAGATGAAAGTGCACCTGCTAGAAGTAGGTGAAAGTATTTCCCAGGACATGCAATCATTTAGCCTATAAATTCAAATAATGCTTATTCTCTTGGTTAAATTACACCTAGAAGTTTAGTCAGATATGTGAAGAAAAGTTGGTGAGTATGCCAAAAAATGAATAAATTTGAGTCTCTGATCACTGATACAAATTTTATAACCCTGGAGCGCCAGGAATTGCAGCAGAGTTACTTCAGATTTATACCATTTAAGCATGAAAAGGTTTGGAATCACTTGTAAGGATTTTCTGTTATTATCTGGAAAAATATTTACAAAGATGTGTTCTCCTGCTGTTTTATTGAATTGTATGCAGTAGTAATGGGTGTGTGGCTTCTGTCTTGGGCCCTAGTTTTCAAATTTTAGGGCTGGATAACTTTCTAACCATGAACTGTTTCAGAACTAACCAAGTGAAAGGCTGTTGGTGCTGTAGGGAAATTTTATTGCCTTTAATGGATGCAGAATTTCCCCACTGACTTCACTGAGCAACAACACAGGGCACAAAGTCACCAAAGGTAGTCTGCCTTTTGTAAGAGCTTTCGGTGAATAGTTACAACTTAGGCCTGGAGTCTAAATGCTTCTTCTTATGATCGGGTATAACTCACGTATTGTTCCTTGGAAATCATCCTCTTGAAGAGCTTGTTTTCTTCCACTACAGAACTAAACTGAGTTTAGGTGGTGAAAGTACACACTTGTGTTAAAAGTGGCTGGGAGTGCAGGTGCCTTAGAGAATTTAAGGAGTACAAAGGACTTTATTCGCAGATCTGTTCAAATCCATATTCTGAATAACTGAAACTTATTGTTGTCACATACCCATGAAACATTATATCATCTTATGTCTTTGCCTGTAAAGTCTTATACTAACCAGAGTTGCCTAACCAGTACTCCTGCTGGGATGTCCAGGAGAAAAGAAGGGCTGGAGGCCGACAGACTGGTGCATTGTCTCAAGTCTTATTGCCGTCATGATGTCTGTGATTAGAAGTACATTTATAGTGCCACTTTCACAGGCAGTCCTTTTCTATCTGAATTTGATGGCTTTGTTTTTAAGCTGAACTCCAGTTTTAAGCTGAATGCACAGTAGGTAATAATAGGTCTTCAGGAATAGTCTTAAGTTATCTAATGGCATAATTGGACTTTTAAATACAAAGGTTCCTTTTTCAAACCATTACAGAGTCTTCAAAAGTCTCTTCTTGCTTTATTACATTATAAGTAAAACTTCTGTGTGAAGATGAAATAACAGTACATTTTCAGACGCTGTGAACACAGTTTTTGAATAAAAGAGAATATAAGTATAATAGTACTTTTTTGACTATAAGGAACTAATTAAAATGAATTAATAAATGGTTCTATTCACATCATTTTAAGTAAGTGTAGCATGGCTTGCTGTGTTAGTCAGCAGAGGCTGTGCTCTAGAGACATGTTGCATCTTCTGCTGAGGAGTTGGACCAGTCTGGCTTTGAATTGGTTCTACCATGGTCTTTGTTTCCGATGTCTGCAGGGTTATAGGGGTCTGCTACGCCTAAGGAGGCTTTTCTGTGTAGGGGTTGTCCTTAAAGAGCAGATGGTCCTTTAGATTTTAGGCCAGCAAATATAAAATCTGAGTGGCCCAAAGTGTCTGTTTAACAGGAACTAAAAGTGGAGAAGAAGTAGATCCAGAGTCATGGAGTCAAACCTGATTCTGTGCAGCAGCTTTTCCTTAGCTGTATCCAGCAGATTTTGGGAAGAGGTGAGAATAAAAAAAAAACCCTATAAACATCTTATTTTGGCACTTAGCTTTCCTCTTGGACAAAAGCCAGCTCATCTTCTGGTTTTTTGGGTTTTTTTTTCTGTGTTCTAGATTCTCTTGAGATTCTACATACTCAGGTCAGGCTTTGTGATTTGTGTTAAAGCACTGGAGCTGAGAGCAAATCTATTAATTTATTTCAATGTAGGAAGTAAGAATCTGAACACTTACTGCTGTTGCCGAATCAGTAAACAGAGGTTAATAAACAGTGCCACTCTGCAGATTTTTTCTGCAGACAGCACCTGGAATAATCTTAGAGGTATTTGTAGGACATTAGGTATGAGTGAATTCAATGTAATTTTAAACTTGCAGACTGTCAGGTAACAGTGTGGAAGAAAACAGATATTACAGGGGTTTTTACTGTAATTCTGAAGCTGGACACTTTAAACAATTTTTGAGTGACTAAGTTTTACTGTGAAAATAAACATGTTTCAATTGCAGATTAGGGTGATTTTGAAAAAAAACCTCAGCTGCTGCACAAAGGTTGTATCTGCAAGAGTTATAAAAATTACATCACATACAGGAGACCAGAAGTGAGGTATTACAAAGGCGAGAGGTAAAATGGGTAAGCCAAGAATGAAAAAGGTTATAGTCTGGCTGGAAACTAAGTGTTGAGTGGTCTAGGCATCTGCACAGTGCAGATGGGACTGATGTATTGTAAGCTTTTGTACCTATCAAGAATGGCTTAACGTTACAAGTTTATTGCTATATAATCTTTTTTCTGTGAGTACTGTTAGCAAAATTCACAGATGGATTCAAGAGGGAAGTAGATTTGCTCAGAGAAATAGATAGATGTATGATAGTGATGGGCTGAAAATAGTCAGTAAGGGAAAAACTGGGAGGAGAGGCAGTTTACTGAGTGGCACAATGCTGCAGGAGAGACTGGTGATTGGAAGGTTGCCAGTAACCAAGAGTTAAAAGAATGAAGCTTAAGCACAGTATAACTTTCTGGAAAAACCTGTAGTGACACCATTCCAGATCTAAACGTGGGACACTTCAACATTGTCTATCAGAGCAAGTGCTAATTAACAGATCCCACCTTGCACTAATTGGAGCAATTCAACAATTTCTTCTCTCCTGAGTGCAAACACCAAACAGGTGACTGGGACTGCAGCGATATTTGTCATTAGCTGGTACAGCCTTTAGACAGTAACTCTGGTGCATGTGATGAGTCCTGATTAGGTCATGCCTAAAAGAGGTGATGAGGGAAGGAACCTGGGTACTATTCCATGTTTTCTCTAATAAAATAAAGCTGATATGAGTGCAATTTATTTGACTACTCACATGATCTGAGGCTTGTTGTATGATTTGATTTAGAAAGCAGGAATGGAAGGAGAAATGAAACAGAAGCAGGAAAAAATTAAAGAGGGAAAAGCAAGAACAATTAAAAATGTGGCTCTAGCATTTTTACTGGAAAATGAAGCAAATGAAATGTCAGTCTGAATTTTTGAAGGGTCTCAAAGACTTCACAAAGTTACAGAATGGAAGAGTTTTTATCAAGGTAATGGGAATCATTATAGTGTGGTTTTGGGAAGCATTGCTGAGTTTGCTTAAGTGCAAAACAGATGATAGAGGATGTATATAAGACCTTGAAGAGACCAAACAGTGATATAGGCGGGATATTTGACTATCAAAATTATTTAGGATTGTCCAGCTTTTGCAAATACTCCCTGTGACTAGAAGGAAAATGAGGAGGAACAATACAGCCAGTTAGTATGATCTTATTAGTCAAATCACTAAAACTAGACGCATCTGCTTGGAATGGGAAATATCCTTGGAATGACAGAGTTGTGTTTTATTAATACAACAGCTGGAAGGTAGAGTTATCATGGCTGAGGGTTAGAAAGCAGAAAGCCAAAACAAGGAGGGGGGAAAAGTGGCTATTCTACACCAATAGGTTTGAATGAAATTACATTAGGGTGTTTTTTAACTAAAATAAAAAAAGAACCCATAGGTTGCTTTCTAATCCTAGCCTATTTCAGGATTTTGTTATCAAAACCAGAAGTTAATCTCTTTGAGCTACTGTTTTTCATTCAGGTTCATAGACAAGCAAACAAAAAAATTTATCTTAGTGACTCCCTTGTCCAAAGTAGAACAAAATTGCAACAACTAACTTAAATGCAGACAAAACAGGAACTTTGTTGTGCAGGAACATTATTTATGTTTATTTCCTTGTTAAAAGTACCTTAACTGTATGACAAATTGTCAATACCAAAAACCACTAAGGGAATTAGCAGGTTATGTATCTGTTCTGTACACAAATCTGTCTCTTTGGTTGTCACCATGCTTTAGGATAATCTAGACACCACAGAAACCTTTTACCTCCCAAACATTACCTGACTCAGTAGAAAACATGGAGAGAGAAAATTCTCACTGTTTGCATAGTGTTTGCTGCTTGAACTTCCATCTCTGTCTTGTCTAGGAAAGATATAGTATGTTGGATGGAAAACACCTGTGGACTGGACCTGAGCCACAAGCAGCTAGTTGGACTTTAGGGACTGGATTATTGAGAATGGTAAGTGATGTGAAGAATGTGGATAATTTCAGGAGAGTGCTTGGTGGGACAGAGGAAAGTTAAATCTCATGGTGAAGGTGTAATGATGTTGAACAAACACGGAGTGTGAGGTGGTGTGAAGATATCTGGCATTTTTATGCTCAAAAAAGCAACATTTCCTGAAGCATTCTCACTTAGATCAGCTGTTTATTAAATGTGGTGTGTGCAGCTTGCACTGTAAGAAATAGTTCTGTTCTTCGTAAGATCGTTCCCTTATTGTTCACTAACCTGTTGTCATCACTACAAGCTCTGACCTAGACTTCTCATTAATCACAGCTGAAGAGCTTTTGTAGTTCTCACACCGGGGAAGGAAGTCAGAGTTTTAGTTCCCAGCAATCTTCTCTTGTTCATAAATACTTTTGTTAGTTTTGTGGGGAAAAGGAAAATTAATTTTCTTCTCCTCTCTCCTTGACTAAACTTGTTCCTTTTGGTGGAGTGCAGATATCATCAATAATAATGGGCAAAGAAAGTTCAACAATTGTGTTACTCAAATTTCTTTCGTAAAAAAAAATAAAAAAAATGTTTGTAAAACAGAACAGTAGAAAAATGCTAAAAAATCATCAATCATGAGACAAGGTAACATGCAGAACAAGGTACATTCTACACTGAGAGATCGGGATGATAAAACTAATTTCAGGCAACTCTAGATATTTCTTTTTGCAAGAAAGAATAAAATCTAGCACATTTGTTAAATCAGTTGCCTTAGTGGCACTTGAAGAGTAACATGCCCTGTTTTTAGGTCTTATGAATTCATGATTGTGCAGAATTCAATATACTGAGCTGGAACTTAGAGCATGACAGGTGCAGATTCATGCATCTAATAGTATTGCAATCTTAGATTTAGTTTTTGCTGTTGATTGAACTAAATAATATTAAAATATTATATTTTTACATATATAAGAATGCTTCTTTAAACTATTTTGCACTGTTGAGCTGAGAGGTACTTAGCATATCAAAGCAGCAGTATGATTGTAATAGTTTAATTTAAACTGGGACATAAAAAGAAAATAAAATAAACCATGTATTTTTTCTTGAAAGGTCTGCATTTTTTAAGCTCAGATCTAAAAATCGTTTCCAAAGCCAATGGTAAATTGAGGATATTCTGTGCTATAAGGGGTAGTTTTTTTGGTTGCACGACTCTTCATCCAAAAACTTTTAAAAGTTTCAAAACGAACTCCATCAAGAGGCTTTTCTATTAAAATCTAATGCATTCTGTCACATCTTTTGCCTAAAGACTGAGAACTTGGCTAACCATAGCTGGAGGCAGGGCAGCAGAAGATGTGTACAGTGACTGTAAGTGGAAGTGAATGCCTAGTGACTGCCCAGGCATGGGATGAGAAAGAGAGCTTAGCTCAGGCTGAGGCACGCTGGCAGGGTTGTCTTGTTCCCTGAAGATGTCCTTTGTGACCCCTCTCCTTTCCTCTGCCTTTTCCTGAGGCAAGAGGCCCCAGCAGGCAGGAACAAGGACAGGGGAAGATGGCAGATCTGGAGGCAGGGGCTTAAACAGGGCTGTCTGTGCTTTCCCAGCAGCAATGGGGGACAGAGCAAAAGCCTTGTCCTGCATCTGCTCTTGAAGGGGGGCTGCTGTAGGGCACAGCCCTGTGCATGCTGAGAAGGAGAGAAATGCCTTCATGTGCAGACAAAGATGCCAGAGAGCACTGCTCCCATGGTCCCTGGATCCTCTGGCAGACCACACAAACAACACAATTTGTCTGCTCTCCAGACATTTATTTTTTGAGTGAAGAGGAGGGCTGAGCGCTCACAGGACAGCAAAGCAGAGAAATTAACAGGATGCTTGGAGAACTAATAACGTCATGTGGAACTACTCCTGATTTAGTTACCAGATGAAAAGTGGCTCAATCAATTAAGCAGCCATCAAACCATCCAGTGCCTGGCTGGCCTCAGTGACAGCAGTTTGCATGAAAGCCAATTTAGCATGCACAGACATCACTCTTGTTAAGATCATTTACCCAGTTAGTGCAAACTGGAACTCCTGTTGTCCCTTTTAAGAATCAGACTAATAATGAAATAGCACCAAAGACTTTTCTACCCAGGCATCATCCCATTAGTTCAGCTTTTGGACTTTAGTTCTTTCTAAAAATCCTGGAAGATTTTAATGCTATACATTTCTTCCTGAAAGGAGAAATGGGGATTTGCAGATGCACATTGTGTGTATGTGTCAGTGAGAGAGAGGGGGCTGGTTCATGGCACAGGTGTCTGTGCAATGCAGCTGTAAGAGACGGTCCGAAGACCCTTTTCATCTGCCTCACGATCATCTACGGACTGAGAATGATCCCCCCCTCCGAAAGAACAAGGGCAAGAGGACCTCATGAGAGTCCTGGCCAAAATCAACGTGAGATGACAGCTCCACAGGTGTGTTCGCTGGGAGGCCAAAGCGTGAAAGGGTCGGAATGTCCCAGATGCTTGTGCCTACTTAGCCCAGGAACAGGTTGTTTTGGTATTGTTCCTCCATCATCCAAGCGGGAAGGGACTGAAGCGGGGGGGGTGGGGGGTGGAGCCCCCCTATGCCT
>VYZT01005890.1:3475-14069 GCA_013400735.1 Pomatostomus ruficeps
TGCATCAGGCAGAGCTCTTCCTGTGTATCTTCCTCTATGGCCTTTTGAAGAATTCTGCTATGTTACTTTGTACATCAAACAAACCCTCTGACTGCCTTTCAGCTTCCCTTTTAGTACCCAAATCTCCCCCAAAAATCATCAGATGATTCACATGTACATTTTATACACTTCTACTCAGTTTCAGGACAAATTTTTCAGAAGGGCATTAGCCCAGCCGCATGTGTTTGTACTGCTGGTGGAGATGCGTGGCAAAAACATTGAATGCCAAGGAAAGCTCTGCCCCATCAGCACATGTAGCAGGAGTCAGAGCTCGGTATGCAGCAGTGGAAGAAAGATTTTCAAAACACCAAGGTTTTGATTCGGGCAATATGGCTGAATAGAAAGTGGTAACCTAAGAGTTCTGAAAATATTCCCTAGATACCTGTGTCTGTACCAGTAGGCTCCAAAACAACTTAAAAAACCTGTGCTTTCTTTATGTATTTTCAAGTCAGACTCTTCCATGGGTCAGAGCATGCACAGTAGTAGCTTTTGCACAAGGACAGGTCCAGATTTTAGATATACAGGTGTTTAAGTTAAAATCCTGTCAAAGCTCATATCAGTACTACCCAGTTCTTTTAACTGTTTGCATGCACACTCAAAACTGTATTTGCATACTCATTTGTGACAATTACAGATTCAGATGAGACATAATCAGAAGGGTGCATTTACAGTTTAAAAGGTACAGAAGCTGCAAGTACAAATTACTTCCAGGCACACAATTCCTGAACCTACATTTTCTGGAAATCTGACCTACGTATCCTGATTTGCTAGGTTTCAGATATTTATTCTAATGGTGGAATAAGGAGGTTGCCCCTGTTCCTGCAATCAGATCTCCAGAGTGAAATTCACCTACATGTCTCTAGACATCTCCAACACTGACAACACCTGTAGCTTCCTTCAGTAAACTGAGAAACAGGCATTTCTAAGAGACCTGGTTTAGCTTTAACGTGATGACATGAACTGCACAGCAGAAAAGTGCTCATTTCTCCCCTCTGACCATACATGAAAAGACAGTGTTGGGCTCAGATGGGTACATCTACTTTTACAGACACCCACCTTTGCTCATGTGGATTTCCAATCCAAATCTTTGTGTCAGATGACTAGGAGTTCAAGTTCTGTTCTTACAATAATACTTTGCATAGCTTTATACTAGCCCAGGATACTGCTTGTCCTTACATACTAATTCCCTCCCAATATCAGCAATGCTAAAACCCACACCTAACAACCGTCATCACTGGTTGAGATGCAAAAACCTCTGATGGCATAAAAAATAAAGTCAGGTTTTTATTTTATTTTTCTTTAAAAGATAGTCTTTAATCAGTCCAAGCTAACTTACTATTATCTCAGACCCAAACAACACACTATATAAGCACTGAACACATGCAAGAATAAAATCACCCTGCAGAATTTCATTTGTTAGCACCTGAATAACCCTGATTCTTTGAAGCCCTCAAAATGTCCTGGTGAATTGGAGCAAGTTTTGCTTGTTTATTTTTGTTAACATTTTTATAAACAGTACCTTTTATTGGATAGAATTGTTTGATTCTTGTATGCAGAGGCTAATTCTATCCTCCCATCTGACTTTCCCGTAGCAGGAGGATAAATTACTGTATACATAAGGTGCTGAACATGTATAACTAATTTATTCCATCAGTATAGGATCAATTATCAAGACTTTACATTTGCTGACTAGCAATATAAGAATTATTTTACTTAAACAAGAATAAAACACTGATCACCCTGCACTGACCTCAGCTTATTAAGTTAAATGCACAGCTTTGGAATCCAAACGCTCTCTTACACCAAAACAGAAATCTCTTTCTGTTCTCCAGTACAATTCCATTCAATACCAGGCAAATGATATAAATCTTTTGCAGATCACAGCCTGCACAACTGTGCTGGCAAGGAGCACCGAACAAAGGCCGCTTTCAAAGCCAGGGTGTTTCACTAAAGCAACTGTGAATGTCTGGAACTCACTGGAATTACTTCCATGAGTAACATTACTTAGAGACGTAAGTAGTCACAGGATGAAGACCCAAGTCAATAAAATTATTTTGATAAACTAAGAGTGTTCACTATCTCTGGTGAAAATGTTACCACACATTATTATGGTGCCTCTCTGTCTCCCATCAAGGATGTTCTGCCAGGACCTGAGAAGTTTGGATGATGAATAAAAAGTTTACAGAATTTTCAATGTGTTAGACTAACCTGAAGAAGTAAAAAGCCATTAGCAATCCTGCTCCAAGCAAGGCGCCCACAACTATTCCTGTAACTGCTGATTCTCCTAGACCACCTGCTTGAAAAGGGGAAAAATAAACAATCAGGGTGTATATTGAGAACCATCTGCATTCATGTATTGGAAAATACACACAACAAGGAAATTAGTGACCAACATCAGGTAATAACGAAAGCCTTTCAGAGCCCAGGACTCCATGGGAACCTGTTCCAGTGTCTGCATGTTTGCTTTATGTCCTTGCTTTCCTGGGGGGCTGAAAAAGCCCCTAAATCAGTGTTAGATGAAGGCACAGTTCTGGAGATGTGATACAATGGGATGCTGTTAGGAAACTGGCCCAGACAGCTTGGTCTGAATCATAACACGACTAGGGTTACAGTGACGCACATAATGGGAATCAGCACTGAATATGCCTTGAGTCACTGTAACTGAAACAAACTCATTTTACCTGGTTTAGTCTCCTAACCCTCTACCACTAAGGTTTATTAAAGTGACTGCGATTAGCCAACAGTTCCTCGATTCTTATTTCCTGAAGATACGTTGTTTCAAGTTAAAGCCATACGACTTTTGACTTGCTTCAAATCTCAACAGAGGCAGAACAGGGACAGAGTGGCTGAAGAAGAGCCCAAGCAGGGACTGTCTCTGGGAAGTGCAGGGCTCCTGAAGAACAGTGGCATTTTCGTGTGCATGTAGGCTGCTCCCATTTCTGTTCCCACCTGGGTTTGTGGAAAGGAGCAGAGAAGGAAATTAAAGTGCTCCCTTCTCTTCATTCATCTTTGACCCCTTGAGGGGATTCTGTCTGTACACAAGGAAGAAGGTGCATAGCTACACCACCCTGACCACACACAGTCTGTGTACACACCAGTTTTTCAAGGACTGAAGATTCATCAGGCTGGCGTTACCTTTTCACTGCAGGACTAGCAATTTGTTTCCTGTGAAAAGTTAAGACCACCCTTTGTCACTAAGGCACCAGTATCCTCCTACCCCAATCTTCTTGCAATGTCTACTCACCACAACATGGTC
Source organism: Pomatostomus ruficeps (assembly GCA_013400735.1). Taxonomy (NCBI): domain Eukaryota; kingdom Metazoa; phylum Chordata; class Aves; order Passeriformes; family Timaliidae; genus Pomatostomus; species Pomatostomus ruficeps. The sequence continues at coordinate 6,771 of VYZT01005890.1, forward strand.
TGCAAAGTCAATGTGCTGGAAAGAACAGACACCTGCCCTTTGGAGGGTAGTCCCAGCCTTCTGAATTCACAGATGTCACCCCACTCAACTGACTTCACTTCTCCTCAGTCTACTGAGCCCCTCACAGTGCTTTCTGGTAACAAAGAAAATCCTTCTGCACTGGGAGAAAGCTGCTCCCACCGGCACAGCTGCTAATTATCAGTGTGATTATACTCTGCTGGTGTTTCAGTTACATCCCTCTTTCTGGCTGAAAGGCCCCTGGAAAGTCCTAAAGCCTCCAGGGCTCTGGGCTGTGCATGACTACTATCAGGTTTAAGTTCAGGGAAGTGATTCAGACCATGTACTACCACGGCTGACAGATCTTAACCTCCCAAGCAGCTGAGAGAGAGAGACAGTCACCATGTCTCAGCTGGACAACTGTGCTAAACAATTTAATATGGCCTGTAATGTTTCATTAACATATGTATTCTTCTCTCTGAACTGGGGCAGAAGCATTAAGTCACTGAACTTACATGATTTACATGGTGTATTGTTTGTGTGCTCTGAAACTTGGCTTTCATCTAGTCGCAGTCTGCCATGGTTCCACGGGTATTTCACATCTGATCGAATTTTGAAACGCCCCTGCTTTCCATAATAGTCCCCGATCACCTATGCAAAATAAGAAAGGAATGAAAAGATTTTCTTGTCAACTTAGAGAAGTAAAACTAACAGGAGAGAAGCATCACTTACTGGACTCCTGTGGCACTATGCTGAATCTCAGAGAAGAGGGCTGTAAAGGTCTGTGGGAGGTTATACAGTGCATGCCCTGACACAGGACAGAATCAGCTGAATAAAAGCATTCCTGACAGATGTTTATCTAATCTGTTCATAAAAGCCTTCAAAGATGGATACTTGACAATTTCTGTAGCAATTATTCTGGAACTTGGCTAGCCTTGCTGTCAGTTGTTTTCCCTAGCATGTAACCTGAAATTCTTTTGTTGTAATTATGTAATTATCTATCACTCCTTACCAAATTACCAATGGTCATAGACATTCTTCCTTCCTGAAACATTGCCTTACATATTCACAGGCTCTTATCTGATTCTGCCCTCAGGCTTCTCTTCTATATAAATCCAGTTTACATAAGCTCTTTAACCTTCTGAATATTCATCCTCTGCTCTCTGGGCTTTTTTTTCAATTGCTTCATAGTGAGTTGAGTGCCCAGGACTGTCACCCAGCTAAGTGGAAGTATCAGTAGCTAGACATGAGTCCAGGCTGGGGGTGAACAGACTGAGAGCAGCCCGGCCCAGAAGGACTTGGGGGTGCTGTGGGTGAGAGGCTGGACATGCCCTGGCCATGGCACTCACAGCCCAGAGAGCCAAACGTGTCCTGGGCTGCATCCAGAGCCCCGTGGGCAGCAGGGGAGGGAGGGGATTCTGCCCCTCTGCTCTGGTGAGACCCACCTGGAGCACTGCATCCAGCTCTGGGGTCCCAGCACAGGAAGGACAGGGACCTGTTGGAGCGAGTCCAGAGGAGGCCATGGATCTGATCAGAGGGATGGAGAACCTCTACTCTATGAGAAAAAGGCTGAGAAATTTGGGGTTGTTCAGCCTCAAAAAGAGAAGGCTCTGAGGAGACCTCATTGCAGCCTTCCAGTACTTCCAGAGGGCTTATAAAATAGAGAGAGAGCAATTTTATCATGGGCAGGTAGTGATAGGACAAGGAAATCAGATTTAAACTAGAAGAGGATTTAGATTAGATGTTAGGCAGAAATTCTTTCCTCTGAGGGTGGCGAGGCACTGGCATAGAGTGTTGCAGAGAGAAGCTGTGGATGCAGCTTCCACATTCCTGGAAGTGCTCAAGGCCAGGTTGGATGGAGAACAATCTGGTCCAGTGGAAGGTGTACCTGTTCATGGCAGGGGAGTTGGAACTAGATGATCTTTAAGGTCTCTCCCAACCTAAGCCCTTCTGTGGTTCCAGGAATTCAAGCACTTTGAGTGCTGAGACTCAACTGCACACTCCAGGCTGGAGTTTTCTGTTTTGACAGAATTTGGAGGTACTTGAGCCCGTTTGCAGTTAAAAACTTCAAATCTTATATTTCTGCAGTTGTTGATATTTACACATGCATTATTCTGGTAATGCAGTAGTATTTTTTCNGCGAGGCACTGGCATAGAGTGTTGCAGAGAGAAGCTGTGGATGCAGCTTCCACATTCCTGGAAGTGCTCAAGGCCAGGTTGGATGGAGAACAATCTGGTCCAGTGGAAGGTGTACCTGTTCATGGCAGGGGAGTTGGAACTAGATGATCTTTAAGGTCTCTCCCAACCTAAGCCCTTCTGTGGTTCCAGGAATTCAAGCACTTTGAGTGCTGAGACTCAACTGCACACTCCAGGCTGGAGTTTTCTGTTTTGACAGAATTTGGAGGTACTTGAGCCCGTTTGCAGTTAAAAACTTCAAATCTTATATTTCTGCAGTTGTTGATATTTACACATGCATTATTCTGGTAATGCAGTAGTATTTTTTCATACCAATTCATAAAGGTACTTCAGAATTTCAGTCCTGTCTTCAACAGTTTGAAGCTTTATTCCAGATAATATATGTTGAATCTACTGCAACGCTGTGGGACTGTATTGTGCTAACAGGAATAGGTCATTCACCTGAGAACAGTTCTAAAAACATCTGTGTACTGCAGCAAGACCATACACTGTGAAGTGGTCAGAAGCAATGGCAGAAACACATCAATAGATGGATTTGTCCCACCATGGCTGAAAAACAGATATTCATACACCAGGTTTAGAATTCAAGGCACAGACAGCCTGTTCAAATCTTTCACCTAAATTTCATTTTGAAGCTAATCAGTTTAAAGAATGTTTGCTCTGGTCAGATACACAAAGGTAGATTTTACACTAAATAAATAAACATTTCTCTTGCCATTCCAAGTGGGATATAAATTCTTTGAATAATGAAGGTTTACAATATTTTTCAAAAAATAAAGGCAAATTCAGTAAATTTGAAATAATAGAGACCATTCACAGGCAGCAGATTATTTATTAAGAGATTGTTTAATTTATCAAACAGGAGAGAGCAAGTCCTCTACCAGCAAGACTTACTAAACAGGAAAGTATACAGAATGGTTTAAGAACAAAAAGCTATAAGCGGCAACAAAGTGGATTCAGGTCAGAAGTAGGATATAGATTTTTGAAGAGCGGGAGTGGTTCATCTGTGGAACAAACATTGAGGGTCCCAGCAAGGCGGTCCCCATTCTTTCAGTGTCTACAAACCAAAGTGAATGCTTGTTAGAGTGTGAGCTTTAGTCACATGTAAACTACAGGGCTCCATACAAGGTTAAGAAACCTGCCTGTGTCCAATATAGCAGAGGTCAAACTATGAAATCTAGGTTTTCTTCTGGCTTTAAACTCTGTGTAAAGACCTGGGAAAACAGCTCTGCTCAAACACTCATCCATCTGGCACAGTTCAGCCAAGAAACCTTCTCGTATAGACACAGAAAATATTGTCCAAATGAATAAAACAAGTTATCAAAGAAGCTGTGTTTTTAGAGTGAGGCATGAGGGTAGAAATTATGTGGCAGACAAAAGTAGTAAGTAATCGCATGTAAAATGTTAATTGCATGTACATTTGTGTACATAATAAAGCAGATAGAAGTTGCAAAATAGGTTATAAGAATTAATGTAACATTTAAAAAAAGAGGTAGTTTAAATTGCAAGTGAAAGAGCAATGGAAGGAAGGGTAAGAGAGGGAGATTAAATTGATAAAAAGATACTGGGCTGAACAAAGAGAAGAAACACAGGTTGTTCACACCAAAGTTATCCCAAGTATTTTGTACTCTACTGCTCCAGGGAGTGTCTGCAGTTTACTGCTGTAGTTTTTTAATCACTTTTACACACTAAAACACACTAGACAGCCTCATACTCTTAAAAGGGCTCCTTTAACTTGTCTTTGCTGCAGTACCAACAAGAACAATGCAACTTCACTAGGTTCAAATCCACACATTGAAATGTCCACGCAGAAACTGTTGCTTTATGTTTGAGGTTGTTGAAACAGGGTAGACCAGCAAAGCTGAGGTGGATGCCCATTTTGCAACTAACGAAAGCTTTATGCTGCAGCTGGACTTGGGGCAATGCGTGTATTAATAAACCCAGCCCAGACATGCTATCCTCTGTGTGCAGCTGGTGCTGTTCCTCACAGACTCTTTCAGAGTCCATCTCTTCCACTCCTACATTCCAGATACGTGGAATAACGTATCTGGTGTATATGGAGCCATCTGATTAAAATGTTTCTTGAACACTGAAAACAAGGAACTCGGGAATGGCTGCCTGACAAACAAGACCAGGCAAGGTCCGCACTCCTGCTTGTGGTGGACCACAGTGTAAGATTTAAATGCCTGTACTTGTGTTAATATATCAGGATAACTTGTGCATCACTATTGCTGTAAGACAAATCTTTCTTCCCACCAATGAATAAAAGGCCTTGCTCATTTTAAACAATAATTTCTCATGTTCAAAATCCACAGTGCTTAGCTAGCTTGTGAGAATTCACCCTTTAGTAAAAGGCTAGCAACATGTGAAAGAAGTTGTATTATTAAAGAAAAGAAGAAAGTTTAAAAAAACTTATTATAACTACTTCAAGATAGCTATTTTACAGAAAGGATTTGGACTTTAAGTTGGTAAGATTAAGCCACCAAGTAAAGAGATTATATCATGTTACTGTACACTGAATTACTAATTCATCAGTGGCCAACTGCAATGGTGTTTGTTTCCTTACCTCCTGTGTGCCTGCCTCTGGGTCTGTCATTCCAATCACAGAGAAATCCCCGTATCTGTCTCCATTGGCATCAATGGACACCTGCCCTGCAATGCCTAAAGAATGGCATGTAAGGAATCAAAAAATTAATTAGTTAAAATACTGAGCCTTTCCAAACAAAACATGAAAACAGTGGACAGGTTTTTACAGACGGATATGACAGGAAATCTCATCAGTCTCCCAGCATTTTTGTTGGCATTCCAGAAGAAATTGTAATTTCATCTCGGTGTCTGCATTCCTGAATTCTTAACATTTCTCCTTTTTAAATATCAAATGTGTGAGACTGCAGAATACGTGAGAAAAATCTAATCCAAAAACCATCACAGAAGAATAAAACACAAATATATTTAATGTGAATTATTTACGGAGACCTTAATCCTGAAATATCTGATGATGCCTCAGAAAAGATAGTCCAGCTTGTGCTGCAGAGGACACAGGCACTGATGTACCTCCCACAGGCTGAAGGGGCTGCTGCCCCCATACAAGCAGTCCAATGTTGTTTCCATCTAATGGGATACTGAAGATGGCATGGACAAGGGGCACCATGTGCACTATATATGCATTAAGCCCTCCATTCATCTACGTAAGATTAACTACGTAACACATTTACTGCATAGTGCAGTTTGCTTTATATTCTCAGAGCCCCATTTCCCTTCCTTCTTTTACAGTTTCTAGAAAACTTTGGGCAAACTGGGACTCTTAGGTTCACAGGATATCTCAAGTCTGAAGGGACTTCAGGAGATCTTGAGCCCAGCCTCCAGCTCAGAGCAGGGTAAGCCAGGAGGATGCTCAATCTGCTCTCCAAACCCTCCAACGATGGAAACTGCACAGCCTCACTAGGGCAACTTTTTTAATGTCTCATGGGAAATAAACCCATCCTTGGATTCAATCTGAACCTCTTCTTTAAATGTATGTCGTAGTATACAAAAAGCATGGCTTCAAATTCTCGAGGTTTAAGTCAAACAGGTTCTTAAAATCCATCAAACAATACCAATTAACTATGATGAAGACATCTTAAGACTGCTGATACACTTTATCACCTCAGATATTCTCAAATGTGATTCTGCCTGACACCAAACACAGCCCTTTACACCTGTGCAAGGCAAACAGGCATCACTGTACATCCATGTCACACCAACTACATGCCTAGGCCAGGCACAAAGCCGTGGTGATTCAGGCTCTCAGTGACAGTCAATGAGAAAAAAGAGGTCAGATATGCAGAGTATAAAATTCCCCCAACATGCCTAATGATACTGAGCATGCAATAGACTTAACACACCTCCACTTACTCTGTATCTGTTCAAGATTTAGTGATCTCAGGAATATTTCAGCTTGCTGCAGTTTTCAAAATGTGTAGTGGTAATCAAAGATTATTGTCAAGCATCTATTTCATTATAGCAACACAGTAATCAAGCAGTTGTCAATTTTATTACTGCAGGGAAATAGAATGGCTGTAACGAGCACTTGGCGGTGAGACACTGAAAAAAGAGGCCACTATGGACAGAGAACTGTGATGATCCCGCTTACACGGCAATTTGAATTCTGGATCTGACAGGAGGTGCTAATTGGAAATGACACCTCTGAGGCCTAAGAAAACCAAAACTCAGTTTTTGCAAATAGGTACTGAAATTGAAACTTGGAGTTCCTGTAGGATTTTTTTTTTCAGTAAGAATGACTGATGTTTCCATTTTTCATCTGAGTCAAAATAGGAGTTTGAAATGTTGACATTTCCTGCAACTTCCTCAAGAAACAGAGATAGGAAATTTTGAAACAACCTAAATGAAGAATTGCATTTGCATGAAGGTGGGATGATTTTATCTGAACTTCCTTTTTGTTCAATTATGTGAGATACTTACATACAAAAAGTTTTTCTGCTTTTCAGAGGAAATGCCAACGAATAGCAAATATTCTCCACAAAATGTGCCCTGCATTTACACCATCTTGTCTTTAACTACCCAATCAGAAATTCTTTGATCACCTCAGCCTTATCCTTTCCTAAGACCATAATGTCTGTGCAGCTGTGGCTGGCAGATAGAATTCTGCAGGAAGCAGCATCCACATTCTGTTGGGAGTCCTGATAGGTCAGAGTAGGTTGTAAAATGAAGTGCGAAGACAATCAGGTATCTACATGACAGCAGTTAAACTAACGTCACTAATGAAACTGGAGTTGTCATTATCGAGGCCTGCAAAAGCCAAAGGGAATTACAAAGCTTCAGTCCTGCAGCACAGCCTGATGGGTGTATGCATGAACAATCCTCTCTGATGCTGATCCACTACAGAGGGGGGCTCACAGGGATGTGATCTTCCTGAATGGACTAGATTGCAAGACACTGAGTTAAAGGCCTCTTTCAAAATTAGTTTTATGTCCAGCAAAGTGCTGCCACAGGGAGGAAACAGAAGATGACTTACAAGCATTTTGACCTTTTCAACTGCACCCTCACAGCCCAGCTCAGCTGCATTTTCAGAATAGGTGGAACAGGTCAGCCACCAGCAACAATTTG
>VYZT01005908.1:0-47179 GCA_013400735.1 Pomatostomus ruficeps
ACTGCAAGTCAGGGCAACAATTATCATCCTGACACAATAATAAATCAGTATTATTACGAACAAATACTGGTAACTGTGTGTTTCTGGTTCTATAAATACACAGAGACCTGCAAAATGAGAGTTCAGTAACAGTGCCATTCTTTCACAACTAAGCAAAAAGACAAAGAGGAGTCGGACCACCTGTAATCCCACCAACCTTGGAAAAGCTACAGTAGAGTTTGGTACCTTAATTCTTATGGTGTCCCATTTGTGGTACACACTGGCAACAAGGCAGGTGCTGGTTGTGGTTATGGTAAGGACAAGGCATTTCTCTCCAAGAGGAGTATTGAGGACACGTTGGATGCCTTAGTGTTTTACCTGGGTACTTCCATGTTTAATTATGGAGAGCAATTTCAGCAAGTGCACAAAGCTCCTACTATATCATATTCACTTAGAATGATTACTTCCAGTCTGAAAGACTTTGCTGAAATATTCAATACTACTGTGGCAGCAAGCTGACATTTGGCATACCTACAGTTTACTTCACTGTTAGCTTTATTTTTATCATCACCCACAACAAAGAGAATTTCTAATACACTTTTTCCTCATAACTCTAAACCTGACTGCCTGAATCATCTCTTAGATGAAAAATCTTTCTCTTTCATCCTTGCACAGGAGAGAATATAACCTTTACACTCAATTCCTGCTCCAGTAAGCCAAGCAGGACTTCATCGATTTCATTGACCTTACAACTACAAGAAATTCATCCACACAGAGATCCCCATTTAGCTTAGCAGGCTACAAAGAGCTAGGGGAGCATGATGGAAAGGAAAATGCTCCGAAGAAAACTACATTACTAAGAAAGCATTGCTCACACACACACTGATCACAATCACTGAACTTAATCTTGCATCCATTTGCTCACACAGAAGCAGGACTGCTAAAACTGACAAGCTCTGCTTAAGTTAAAACAATGTCACCAGTACAGGAACATACAAGATAGCCAGCAAGTAGGTAACATGGGCTGCAGTTCTTCCATTAAGCTATGTTTGAATTCCTGATCTTGACTTGTAGCAAAAAGCTGCTATCAAAAGTTGCATGGGATATAGTTAGCTCTAAAACACAAACACCACATTTCAGATCACTCACGAATAAGCAATGCTTAACACTTTCTAATGGAGCCATATACAAATTATTTTATAGCTGAAATATGAAAGGTATTGCTTCACTGCATTCCAGAACTCCAGTAACAATTCCATTTGCTCTGTTTAATCACACTAAAATTTCTGAGTGGTAAAAAATTCATGGACTTGTAAATCGCTTTTTTCTTTAATAATTAGATTCTAACAGATATCAAACATACTCTATCATCATTATTTCACAGGTATTTTGCAAGGCAGCTCTCAAAATCACTTCCACACCCCAAGGGTCTCTGCCATCAGCTGCAGCTTCAAGTTTACATTGAATTACAGCAACAACCTTCGGTCATTTCCCTATGCTCAACTGGATTGCTTGCAGAACATCTCAGATCACCCATATCTGCCTCCAAGTGAAGCAAAAGGGGAATCTATGCCATTATATATCCCTGAAAGTGGTCTTCAAAGTATTCAGAACACTCAAAATAAAAGATACCTATTAAAAGTATTCCTTACAAAGGGATACTATTTTAGAAGGCTAACGCATTTCTCAAAAAAAAACTCACTTAGGAAAGCAAACACACAGGAGAACTATCAGCAGTCAGATAAAGGAAAGTAAGATACTAATGAAAAAGTGACATCATCCCCCACCCAACCCCAGACTCCAGAAACTGCCAGAATAAAAGTTTGAGTGGGAAGATTTTCTTACCTAGAGTCATCCAGCTAATAATTTGATTCATTACAGGCAATCCCTTTTTGTTCTCAAGACTGTTATGGGTACTGCTCACAACATATGTCGAAAGTGCAATGCTGAACATCTAGAAAGAAGAAATCAGACAATGAAACACAAAATTAATGCATGGATCTCTGCCATCCCATACTAAATATGTAAATATGCTTTAAAGTTGCATAAACACCTCATCTGAAGCACTGTAAGAACAGGAATTCAAATACATAGCGTCAAAAATTTATAACTTTTTATAATTTACAGTTACAGGCTTTTTAAAACTTCCATCTAGATCACTTTTTATTAGCATTCTTATTATTTATTTGTGCTATTTTAAAATAGTATGCACAAGTGACCTGGATCACTGACTTGACATGATATGCTCTTTGTCAAGAGTAACTATTTAAACACTCCTGCAAACCACAGAAAACACGCCCCCAGTCCTTCAAGGCGCACTTGTCCTCAAACAGTAGCCACAAAGAACAAGCAGAGCCTTTGGCTTTGCTGCAGGATCAGGTACAGGGTGAAGGAGAAGGCTCCTGTTAGAAGAGAAGCAGCAGCAGAACAGATTGGAGGTGGCTTTTAAGATACGGAAAACAGCTTTTTTTTTTTCCCCCCAATTAAATTGACTGGACCACCTCAAGCAAAGCCCTTGGCCTTGGAGAAGCAGAGAAGCTGGAGAAGCTTTATTTTTGACTAATTCAAGAGACACCATTCAGTCAGCAAGTACGTGCACAAGACCTTAGGAAAATTACCCCATGAGTCAGTTATTTTTGAAAGGTGACAATTATCCAAGAAAACGCTTGAGCCAAGTTTGCAATTACTGCTATTTATTCACAACTCTGCAGTTCCACTAAAAGGCAAATCAAGCATGCACGGTACTTTGCAAACATGTGCTTTAAAACTGCATTACAAGATGTAATTGGTGTTGTGGCTTTTTTAGTGCACAGCAACTACACCGTTCACATCCATCACTTTTTACCATATGAATAGCTGCTATTTCCCTGCTAGACAAAGTGATACCTAGTGGGATCAGCCCAGAGGATACATTCAGCATCAGTATTCTTTTTTGGCCAATTTCACAGGTGCTCAGTATTTGCTGCTTCTATTTAATTTCAGGCCACAAGAACGAGTACCTCATATTTCTCTGTGACATCAATAGCCGAGGTCAAAACATTAGGCATCCAAAAGCTCAGGGAATTGGACTCTTTAGACCTCTGATGTTTGTTTTGGACACTTTTGCTGTATTCAGGCCAGATCTCTCTCCTTTGATACACCTTATCAAGTTCTTTTTAGTGCCATGAGCTCTGGTAATTCCTCTGATATCCCCTAGACACTGGTGAAGTTGCTTTGCACTGATGTTGTGTCACCCTCTATAATATATCCTGTGCCTTGGAAGACTTGTGATGGCCTAGGAACATTAGGAAGCACAATGTACTGCTGCTAGATCTATGCCAGTGTCCAGGGAAGGGCTCAGCATGTGCTTTTGAGAACCCTATGTTCGCAGTTTAAGTAACATTCAAATTGCTCTTGGCTTCCACCAACATCTGCAGGACTGCGGAACCAAGCAGCAGAAACTTGGGGATGCAAACAGAGGCCTCCAGCTAAGAACCTGTCTCCCTTCATCCTTCACAACCTTCTCTGATGTTCAGAGATAATTCTTGAACATCTTAAGAGCAGGTCTCATACCTGTAGGTCCCAGCTAGAAAGAAGAAACCAAGGGTGACACCTGCAGTCCCCACACTGCCAGCAGCTCTGGCTGGGAGCTCTCCCCAACATCAAACATCGTCAGGACCCACAGGGAGAATGGCAGGAGAACCAGCACTGCCAGCTGGGCACAAGGCTGGCTGAAAACACCCTTCCTGTCCCCTGGTCCCACCAGTACAACACTGATCCCTACTGTTTACTTCTCCTATTTTAGAAGATGTGTAGATGTCGCACTTAGGGACATGGTATAGTGGTGATCTTGGCAGTGTTAGGTTAATGGCTGGACTTGATCTTACAGGTCTTTCCCAACCAAAATTATTCTATAATTCTAATTTACAGGAGGAAACTACTAAACTGACCACCTCGGACCCACATGAAGTCCAAGCCTCCAGGGAATAATACCTTGGTCCAACATTATCAACCAATGAAAACAGCATGTTTTCAGTAGTGCGGCAAAAACTGGACATCATCTATTAAACTGATGGCAGTGAGAATCCGGTGCTCTCTCCAGCAAAATTAAGTCATACAGTAAGCACTGCAGCAGTCTAGCTGATGGATTATAAATGACTCCTGTTTTCATCATTACTGAAGCCTTAATGACTTCTCAGAGATCACAAAATCAAAGAATTGCTTAGGCTGGCTTAGGTTTAACTCATCAGTGACCCCAAACATTAAGCAACAGTGTTATCAGAGGAAAGCATAACCTCTGATGACTGCCTCCAAACACCACTTACAGGGCACCTGCAAAACGTACTTTTAAGGAATCCTTTGTCAGATGCAGAGCAGGAACCTGATTGAGTGTGCTTGTCTATTTGAATGTGAGTGGCCTGATCACCATTTGTCACTGCAAAATAGGTATTTTTCCCTGCTCGGGGGATTCATCCCACCTTTAAAACTGTCTGAGAGTTGTAAATCCAAACTCAGGATTTCAAAATGCCCCCAAAGAACATTTTTGAAGATTACCCCTTCCTGTTCCCACTGAAAAGTCCAACTCAAAGGAAAATATAACAGTATAATTAGGGAATTCCATTGCCCAGAAATAATAGTATTCTGACATGCATATTCCTTTTGTACTCCTGTATGTTTCAAAGCAACTAAATGTAACCTAACCTCAAAACAAGATATTTATTTAGAAACACATATAATGCCTCTGTAATATCCTTTTCTCCCTCTACATCTGAATAATCTCACCTCCCAGTCCTTCCCTTACCCAGAATATGAATGGTGGATCCCATATTTTCCATTCCCAATGAAGGTACCAAAACAAAAACCTAATAGAGACTAGTAATTAGATATCACTACTGTAAAATATCTTCTGGTTAAGGGGCAATTTGAGGAACTTTATGATCTTCTTAAAAGTTGGGAGAAAAATGGAGATGTTACTTCCTGAATAAGCAGGCAGAACATTTTCATCTAATTAAGTATCACTCTGTGAGTGAATTTCCTGATTCTCTAAGTTTGCTCAAGAATAGTCTGGCATTACTTTTTTTACTACAGATCCATTTCTTCATCATCATAATTCTTGAGTTTCTCCACAAAGTTACACCACGTGAGACACTGCAGCAGTTGTGTGGTGAGTAGAGGTCAGCCAGCTGCCTACTGAGCTGCTCCCTCACTCCCCTCTCCATCCAGTGGAAGCTTTTTTCAGGCATTCCAGCAATAAATCCATTGCCGAGTATATACTGGAAATTACTGGAAATCTATGTTCTAAATGCTTAGGAAAGGAACTGACACCTCTTTTCCACATGTAGGCTGGAAAAGTTAAGAGACATCACCAGCACATTTTACATGCATTCATGCTCAGGTAAAGCCATTTTAAGCATTCATTACTCTTTCCCCTCCTCCTTGCAACCGATTGGAGCTCCATACCTAAATCACTGATATAATGAGCGCATTGCTTTGCTCAGCAAGAAACTCCAGCACACACTAAATCATAACTGATAAAGCTGGTCCTGAAATAAAACTATCGCCTTGTAATAAGTTGAGGAAAAAAAAAAAGAAAAAAAGAGGATAGCAGACATGCAAGGTATTGCTAGAATCTTAAAGTTCTCTAGAACTCAATTAACTCCTAGTATGAAAAAAACCTACGTATTTCACAGAGTTATATCTCACCTGAAAGAAGACTTAACCAACAGAAAACCAGCTCAGTATCAGTCTCACATTGTTTTCCTACAGCCAGAAACTGGAACTAGTTCAGCCCCCTGAACCAGCAAGCCTGTCCTCAGTGTGCACGTGCAACTGCTGCAAAGGTCACTGGAAGTGATGTACACAGACCAAAGGCAGGACAAACACTCAAGCTCTCCAAGCAGAGCATCAAAATCTATAAGCACATCTATATGTCAATCAATATAATTATGCACAGGATGGGCTTTTGGGAACACAGCATGATGATGTTTAAATATGTGCACATGGTCCTCTTGAAATAGTCAAGGGGAAAACTCTTAGGAACAATCATTTTCTTCTTGAAAACTGTAGCCTGAGTAGAGACATGTTCTTAGAAAGTAAGCAAAAATTTGCACATAAAATCCCTCTAACATTCAGAATTACTGAAAAGTAACAACTGACCTGATAAAAATATGCTTTCAGATCTTCATTATCTCTGTACTTATTTTCACTTTTACAAAGAGATGCCAACGAGAAGAAGGATATCAAGAGGGTCAGCAAACCAGCTGCTATTCTGCAAAAACAAACAAAAGAACAATAAAATCCCAGAAAACATCATCAAAACTTTCTTTTGCTACTGTACACTGTCTTGTTGCACTTGACATCCCACACCAGATTCAACCCTAGGAGCGCTTTGGCTTTCCTAATCTATCCTGAATATTCAATGTCTCCAGGTTCCTCCCGGATCATCTAACCCTGCTTTCACCCCTCTGATTCCTTTTTATGACTGAGCTGAGTCAGGAGGTCTCTGCTCCTACCAAACAAGTTTTATTAACATACTGAAAAGCCCTGACTTGACAGATAGTGCCACTGCTCAAGAACAGAAGCACGTATTTCTCACTGGCATTCTGATTTCTCCGTCTTTTATCTTTTCCCCCAGCATCAACTTATCCTCAGCATTCTCAAGTGTCACATATACATATATTTTTAATTGCCACTTCAAGCCTTTCCAGCTTCAAAACTCCCTTGAAAAGCTTCAGACAAACACAGTGTTTCAAAGGTACGATGTTTCATCAGAAGAATAAATAGAAAGATGTACAGCCTGGGTAAGGTGAATATAAAGAAGTGACAGAGAGAAAGATCTGAAGACAATTTAATTCCATTTTGATTTCTAGGCTATGCACATATGTTCTAAAGAATAGAAAAACCTCAGCTTGGACCAGCAGAAATACATACATGTGTATATGTAGCTGAGAGGCTGTAATACAGTCAAAGCAAATATGGGTTGAATATTTCTAATGTGCCCACAGATTGAGACTAAGAAGGGTTTTCAACAGAGAGATTTAAAACACAGTGGAAAATATTGAGGCAGAATGCCAATAATCTTGGAAATATCTGGGCTCATAATTCTACCTGCAATCACATATTACTGCTCAAATCCCGTATTTCACTGAGGATCAGGCACTCTGGCTCTGCTGAGGCAGGGTATCTGCTACCAGACAGCAGGAGCCACTGCAGTCTAGGGTAAACTCACCTTCCTTGCAGTAACTACAATGAGACCACAAGCCTAACCCTTCGGGCCAACCACCTGGATTGCATCCAGACAGGAGAGAATGCTTCTACGACCAAAGAGTGGCTCACAAGAGGAGAGAGACAGATAACAAAGATAACAGAAAAACAATGCCAATCAACAACTGCAGAAAATCAGACAAGCAATACCAAGAAGGTCAGAGAAGCAGAAGTGGAAAAAGAAGAGACAAAGGAGACACTGAGGAAGAAGAGAGCTCTGCCTATCCTGTTTGTTTTATTTCCCTGAATATCTCGTTAGGTAGAGCGCTACTCAAAAAAGATTATTCAAAATTGGATGGACAAATTCTGAGAGATACTGGTAAAAGTATATTGCTTTTGACTAAATTCTTATTCACACATGATGGTGCTTTTTACCATATTTTCACCCCACCGAAGCTTCTCCTTTAATGATCACCTTTATTTTCGTGTAAAATGTGCACATTTTTATATTGTGAGAAAGGTTTCCCTTGACAAGAAATTACAGAATAACACAAAGACCAAATGGATGTGGCAAAAGAATTAAAAGTCTAGTCTCATTAGTGAATAACTGAGGTCTCTGTAATCATGTTATTTAAGTTCTGAATTTCAACTCCTGTCTCAGCCAGCTTTCAATAATACAATTCCTCACACATACCAAAAGGCAGCCTAAATTTTGAATCAAAGAGGAAATAAAAAATTTAAAGAACAAGATGAGATTCTTACACCAGAGGAATGTTTGGATCTCTTCCTACAACAGGCATTAATGGAAATACTGCCAGGAGCACACACAGGAGAGTCCAGATCAATGCTTTTGTCTGAAAGGAGAAGGAGGTCATGTGGACAGACAATTATCTAATCATAAAGAAATACTTCAGTGAACTACTAACAGCTACTGGCATCACCCAGGAAAAATTAGCTAAAAAAGAAAAAGAGCACTGGGTCATTGGTCTTAAAACACTTCAATTTAATACAGAAAAGAATTTCATTTGCATAGCTGTCAAAATCCCATTCAAAGACAATGATAATTAAAGCTAAGTTTACACTTAAAAGCACTTTCCCAAAGCGTAGCCTTCACACATTGCAGGCACCAGAAACCTGACAATTGACCTAAAAGGAAGGCATAAAACGAATACCCTCAGAAGGTTGCAGAAGTTAATTAATCAGCATTGAGAGAGAATACTCTGAGAATATGGTAACATTATCCAGTCTTTGCATCTATGTGCCACTTGATTTAGTCACCATAATCATCTAAGTAGTTCTCTAAACTCTTTACTAGGAGGAAAAAAAACCTATCCCAGGTGTTTTATTTAACTAAAAACATTAAGAGCTGTATCATTTGAAGTTTTCAAGCTCAAGTCAAATTCATATTCCTGAAAGGAAATTTCATGCTACAAAACATCACCTGTGCATATCCAGCTTTAAGACAAGTTACTTGATTACTCAACT
Source organism: Pomatostomus ruficeps (assembly GCA_013400735.1). Taxonomy (NCBI): domain Eukaryota; kingdom Metazoa; phylum Chordata; class Aves; order Passeriformes; family Timaliidae; genus Pomatostomus; species Pomatostomus ruficeps. Next base: position 8,647 of record VYZT01005908.1, read on the forward strand.
ACAACAAAAAATTGTAAATTAACTAATACAAGCCTCCATCTTGACAGTTCTTGGAGAGCAAGACTTAGCAATTTGACTCCTTTTCTCTATCTCAGAACCCTAGGTTTTAGGTATCCCCTGAAATAAGAGATGTTGGAATCAATTTAATTTAAGAGACAAGAAATGTCTCTTAAATTAAATATTATGCCACTTCGTAAAAGTGAGATTTTTTTCCTATGAAAAACAATACAGCAAGCTGCTTGTGAGGAACAGTGTGTCCCAGTCGATTGCAGACAATAGAGAATTGACAACTGCCTTTCAGTTATCTTCAGTAGTTTTTTCTAATAAATGATCATAGTAGTTAAAGGGTGACACTTTCACCAATCGTACATGTCAACACCACAGTCACTGCAGCAGTTTGATAAATTATGAGCATTTCCTATGATTGAGTCAAGCATTTTTTAGTCATTAACAAAAGAAAACTGATAGCTAACTCATAGCTACCCCAAAATTTTTAAGTGCTCTTATTATCTATGCAGATCATATTAAATTCCCTTGCTTTGCTAGATGCTGCTTATGACAGAGATGGGAAAAAGAGCGTAACTGAATAAGGATTTAAAGCAGCATTCCAAAGTGTTCTCAACAACCTAAGATGCAATCCAGCTGTTCACCATTTAAAACCCTCAGCAAAGCAATACAATACCTTAGCTTGAATCCACAGCTGTGTGATCACTGGCCAGCCAGCAAAGACAAGAAGACCAACAGTAAGTGCAGAGCGGTAGAAAAAGCTGAAGACCTAATTAAAAAAAATCCAAGAGAGTACTGAAAATCAAACACATTAATTCCTCAAAGAGGTAGAATACTATGAGATACTCTGTTGATACATAAGGATAAAATACTTACTAGTATTTCAATACCCAGTACACAAACCAGGAGGAATCCTATAGATTGACCGATATGAAGTGACAAAACATTTGTGACAAGGTCTTGAATAACAGGAATTCTGTTCAAAATGATGGAACAAGATAACAATTATTAAAAAAACACTCAGAAATAACATAGGATTTTACTTTTACAGGGCAAGGACAGGGTCAGAGCCCAAAAAAAGTTACAGGTATTGCTAGTCCTGCCCAGACCCCATGGGTGATGGCCAGATGATCCTTCTGCCCAGTTTTACTTGATAGAAAATCTACAATAAAACCTTCCAGCTTTTTTCCTCTCATATTTGGCACATCTTCACCAGTGTTTGGACAAGCTTTAGATTATTTACTATCCAAATTGACTCTGAGTATATGAATATTTTTGGTTATGTTGTGCTTAATGTCTGTCATAACTGATGAAATATTCAGAAGCTTTAGAGAGAGAAAAACCTTCCCTGTTAGCTTTTCCTGTGCTTTATGAGACAGCTCATTATCTAACTGCAGTTGGTCTCATTTTCTCTGAGTAATACTGAGTTGGTATCCACAAATTGCCAGTAGATTAGGAAAGTAAAAGGAATCAGAAGATAACAAGTATTTTTGGGCCTGGAGTAAAAGGAGACTCAAACAAGACAAATTTATTTCAATATGGGAGCACATTCCTCAACGCGACCAGCATGCGTTCTCCAAAAGTAGCTGGTGTTCAGCAGACTTGATACTTTGCAGGATCATTTTGCAAAAGAAGTCAGCTGCTACAGGTATTTGCAAAGATTTTAGCATCCTTTTGCAACAGTTACAAGAGTACTAAAACCATTTTGTCATTGAAATAATTAATTTTTGCTATTAGAAAAGATATCTTCTAGAACTGGCAGCTGTATCAGTCAGTTTGGACACTACTCATTATGTCAATTTAAATATAAACCAGAGCGCTTTGGAATGTCTCAGGAAACACGTCAGGAAGTTTAATAGAATTGTATCTAACTTTTTCTCCCAAATTTATGGGAAAAATTTAATTCTCTACAAAAAGGAAGTCCAGACCTGGTCTTATAAAACAATAGTAATAAATTGCATTCTTCACTTACTCTCTCACAACTGCATACCACACTGGCACTGGCAAGAGACAGTACACATAGTATGTCCAAGGACATGTTTGAATCAACAGGAAAAAAGCTATTATCATTCCAGCAGAGGCAAAACCATAGAAGAGAACAGTAGGTTTCTGAAAAACAAACATTTGGACAGACATTCTTGAAATAGCAATAAAATGTTTTAAACTACCCAGTATTTTCCATTTGTTAGTTACACAGTAAAACAAATGCTATTTTAACACAGCCACACAAGCTACCATATGTCTCCACACAACTCTAGACAAAGTTGATAGCCAGATTAAAAAAAAGAACAGTAGGATTTGAATATGTAATTCTAAATATGTCTCCTCATAAGGTCCTGAAGTAAAATCTGCATGGGAAAGGCACTTCTACAATCTGGAGGCACAATAATATGCAATGTTACTTATGTTCAATGGATACTTGAAATCCGTCTGAAGTCAGAGATGCTAAGGGTTTTGAGAAAAAGACCTCTCAAATTTAGATTCTAAAAACAGAATATAACCTATGGAGTTCAAGTTCATAGCCTTACAGTCAAAGCATTTAATGAAAATTCCATCAGCATGTTTCTTCCTCCCACTTGAGACATTTGTAAGAGAACTAATTAAATTAAAATATAAAGCATTAACTTCTACCAGAAAAAACCCACAACTATCCAGGATCTAGGAAGAGCAACGAAAGGAGGCTTGTGACCAATCTTCCACAGGAGAAAGTTCCTTACTCAAAGAACCCACAACTTCAAAATACAACAGAGAACTAGTGTTGCACAGCACTAAAAGGTACCATAGCTACAACTATTACTGTGTTTAACCTTAACCCACAGCTCCTGCTTCAGGCTTTTCTTAGAAAAAACCAAACAGTTATGGGATTAGAACATTGCGTACTCAAAGAAACACATCCACACACTGAGCACTCTTAAGGAGAAACATCAAAGAGAGAAGGAAAATTTTAAATTGGGTTATCCAAGATAGGCAGGTCAGCCCTTACTGATCAGATAGCAGCACTCTCTTGTCTGTGCAAAGAGAAGCATTAAGTCAGTCTGCATCTGCCTTTTATCTGGGCACTGAACTATTTTCCTTATTCAGGGACATTCAGGTGTCAGAAGAATTACTGGTAAGGGAAGATTACATACAAGTTTTAAATGAACAACTTCATCTGTATGTATTACAACTTGACATAGCAAAGGCAGCTTTTGTGTAGGTAATGACAAAGACACTGTTTTCTTGGGCACAAATGCTGTTTTTTTGAAAGAGTTAGGTAGACAGATAAACAACTACGTTAAATATGCTGAGAAAAAAAGACAATCAGCTAGCAGTTCACCTAGGTGGATTAACATCTTTTCTGGCTCTCCCTCCCTGTAACTGATGTACAACTGCCTTGATCTAAACTGACAGCAAATGCAAGTTCGAAATTATTAAAATAGAATTTTTGCAAAGATATACCATTAGACTAAGAAAAGATATGTCATATAGAAAGCTGACCTAGGGCAATTTTGCTTTATTAGTTTTAAATTCTACATTTGCTGACATATAGTCAGAATAAATATGTATATATATGATATGCACACAATATAATTTATCACTGAATGAGTAAACACACACAATCAACATTTTATTCTATATAGCAACATAAATATTATAGAGTCCAATATAGTCAGTCATGCATTGAAAATGGAAACCAGATTTGCATTTCTGTGAATGTTTAAAATAGATTAAATGGTTATGCTTCTTGCTAGGCAAAACAACATTCTACACTGAAAGAAAAAAAAAGGTTTTCTTTCATATGCAGCATAAGAAGCCAAAAACTTTTAAAGATGATATATACAGGATATGCAGTTTCATTACTCAGAGGCTCCTTGATTTTATAAGGTGGTGCTTTGCAGGAGACTATTTGTCAATGGTAGATTCACCTCTCAGCAAATTTCTTTAAGTTGCTCCAATATCAGCTATAAACCAAATAACTTCCATACATGAAGCATTAGCCTCACATTGTGATTCTGTAAGCATTTAGGAACACTAGAAAAGGTTTCTTCAGAAAACTGAGGAAAGATAAATGCTACAGACAAAGAACTAAGAAATCTAATCTTTTTTTTTCTGCCAGCATCACTAGCATAAAATTTGCCTTCAACATGTAAAATCAATATACCAAATTAAAATCTATATCAACTAAGAATGCAAATATTTTCCTTAATGTAGTTATTAATATGCCTGATACTCAATCTATTATTGGAATTATTTTGTTTGTACCTAACATCCTGGATTATTTCCTCTCAGTTATTTGATGAAAGAAAATGTAAATCATGCAGTACAGCACTTAGGAATATTTTCCATTTTAATTTTGTTTGAGCATTTTCATGAAAGGTCAAGACTATCCATTTCAGCCCGCAGTAAAAACCTCAAGACAGCATGATAGGAATTTTCTCACCATAATATATTGAAGGCAGTAAAGATGCTAAGTGAGTTCTCATTCTCACCTACATTGCAAAATGAAAGAATTCCTTTTATTCTGAAACAAGTTCTTGAAGTTTGGGAGAATATCCCCTCCCCCGAAAGCTCTAATCCTTCTCTAATGAAATGCTAGCTTTTTGCCTATTCGCCTTTTTGAGGCCTCTCTTTTCCTGATGAATGACTAAAAATAAATTAACTTCTTAGGATTTTATACTTTGTGAAAAATCAAACCATAATAATCTTGTCAAAAAGATCTTCCTTCATGTTTGATGTCTTCTGCTGCACACTTGCAAATCAGAAAGAGCAAGAGAGCACACTGATCTGTGAAACCACAGCTCACCTACCAAAACAGGCTATACATTTTAAAAATGCCATGATTGGACCGCACAGTTTCTGAGAACAGATATAAAATTGCCAAAGAGGGCAGGAATAAAATAATTTACACACTGGGGTTTTTTTGGCCTTACAGTGAAGAACATCAATGAAACTGGAAGCCTGAAATCTGTATTCTTCCAAACCATTATTATGGCAACAGAGTGCTGTTAATGCTGAAAATTAAACCTGGTTAATTAAACCTGGGAAAATTAAACCTGGTTAAAGACAGACCCTTTAACAGCTTTATATCACTGTGTTTGTTTACACTTGCATTAGCATCTCAAATGGACAGCTGCAGGAAGAAAAACTGAGGAAGCACAGTATTGCATAGACTTACACATCTTAGGAATACTGATCCTAATCAATGGACTTAACAGCAACACTACACAGGATTGCCGTAGCTGGAAAACTCAACAAGTTTGCCAGTTTCCACATTAAGTCAAAAGAAGTGTAAGGTATGCAATTTATCCTGTACAGAGTCACTTAGCATACATGTAATACTGAAAACTGATAGAAAAAAATAGTTGAATGCTTCCAACCTACCTTTTTATTAGCTGGGACAGTCTTGGTCAAATTGGTGTGGGTTTTGATAATGACCAAAATCACATAAGCCGTCCAGCCCACGAAACCCAGTGCAATACTTAGACCCAGGAATAATCTGTCATACGTATGGTAGTAAGACAAGCCTTCCAAAGCAAGGTTAATCAGGGTTTTGCACAGGGATACCTGGAGGCAGACAAAACATTTAAGCAACTTATTAGAAGAGTATGAGCTCCCCATTCCACAAATCAACCTTACAGCAACTGGAGCTCAAGCAGCTCCACCACTCTTGGCACACGTGTCCTCTCCATGCTCAGCACTGACTGCTGGAGTACACCCTGCTTGGGACTCCTGCTGGTTATCAAGTCAGCCATCAACTGGCTCCTTCACCATCCTCCCTGGCCATGACAGCGGTTAGATGGTGACAGCTACACAGCTAGCACACTTTGACCACCACCTATTACCAAGCATGCCACTTGGTTTTCCCATAAGCATTTGACTGTATATATTCCAGTGTAAGTTACCCCCTTAAGAAACAGTCATGTGCTTCTGAAGACATGTATGTAGGAGGAGGATTATGGATGCAGCTGAAACATGGTGACTCTCCACAGCCAGAAGTATTCCCTGCATGGGGTTTGATGTCCTCCACTTGAGGAGTACCTGATACCGCAAGCACCAGTGGTGAATTCAGAGACTAAACTGGAGTCCCAGATTCATTCACAAAGCAGCTGCTTGCAGCTCTCAGGATGTAAACCATTCGGAAACAAGAAGAGTTGTACCCAGTCTAATCACAGGTCCCCCTCACTCAGTATCTCCCCTGGGGAGACACCATGGTAAAGACTGTGGGTTTTCCCACCGTGAGTGTCATTTGGGTGTGCTGACCCCTGTGATTTACCCAAAGATGGGAAGCTCATCCGTGTGGTTTGGAGGAGTAGGAAGAGTACAGTAAAAAGTTGAACATACACAATGAAGCTTTTTAATGTGTGCAGGTATCCAGTTGGGATTCAAAAACAACAAACACAGAAAAAGGTTCAGCAACTACTGAAGAGATCACAAGTCTGCCAGTGGGCAAACTCACCCCAAATGACATCTATTCTACACAATTATGAGCGCATATTTGCAATGCAAAGAGATGCAGGGTTCAGGCAAAGAATCATCCACACCCCGGCTTCTGGGAATGGAACAACCTTTCTGCATTGCAATACTGGATGCTGAAGATAACCAGGAAACTGGCACAAGTCTGATGTGTGAGTGATCAGGAGTGAACTTGAACACCTGGAGTACTCAAACAAACAAGGAGTAAAATTTATATATAACCAATAACACAAAAACCCAGGTTCTACTGAACTGTATAAAATGTCTCCTACAAGTAATGTGACAGCCAAGTACAAGTACTGGGAAACCAAAAAGAAAACCTTCTCTCACAGCAAAATAGATCCATTTATTTAAGCTGAACTATTTCCAATTTACAACAAAGCAAGTAAAATGGCATAAGTATAAAATAGATTTAGCTGTCCTGTGCATAAAATAGTAATTTATTACCCTAAGAATCATATTACGAAAAAAGAACTGAACCCTAACACATAATGGAATTCTTCTATGCATCTGGCAGGTTAAATACAATCTTACATATTCAATATTTTCATGTACTTTTTAACACAAAAGACCAAACGAAACCTGTTAAAATGAAAGACCTGTTGGTATAATTTAGCTTTACAAATTCTTTCTGTGAACATCAGAATATAAGCACTGGTGAACTGCACCCATTGAGTATCCTGTTACACAGTGAGTGGTAGCAAGAGCTTAGGAAAGTAATAGTGGAACTGGGAATCATGATTCTATGTATGGTTCCCAGTCTGACACACCGAAATGTGAAAGTGAAACCAAGAACAGCTGGTTCAGGTAAAAGAACAAAAAAAAGTAGGATCTATGATGGAGCAAAACACCACATTTTTTCATGCAACTATCAGTCTAAGAAGTGTGAACATGAACTACATTCCTCAGATAATCTCTCAATTTACCCTTTTCTACTGTAGAAAATAAAAACATACGCTGTGTGTCATTATACTATGGAATGGTAACAAGCAGTTTGAGAAGTATGAGAAAAAAATACTAGTCAGTATTATTCATTAGAACTGGTATCAAAGGCAAAATATTGGAGACTTACAGTGGGGTTTTGAGTTAATGAGAGGTGCATCATAAGGAAGGAAAAAAGTTTTATTTCTCAGTTAATTTCAATTTAAAGAAAACAAAATATTTACATATAGCAAAAACAGACTTACCGCTTCATCATACTTCTGTTGCTGAATGTATAGTCTTATTTTTTTTAACAAGTTGATCTGTTCAGAATCAGAAAGTGGTCTGTACAACAATATAAAGAGATATTAATATTTCTTCTTTTCATGAGCAGAAAAAAATTAACTTGGCAATTAAAAGAATTACTCTCTAACGAAATCAAAATATTCTGAACTTCATTAGAAGCAATTAGGTAATTGAGACTAATCTGTTCCTCTGCATTTATCTTCACATGTGTCAACACAGCTGCTATTTAACTTATCTCAAAATCTTTGCATTAATAGACGTTTCTTTTATGTAGCTGATCCCATCTAATACTGCTGAAAATCATCTCCCTTGTGCATTATTACTGACCATTGCTCTGGACAAGAAGCATGGCACATACAAAAATTAAGCAATTTAAGTGACGGCTGTTTGTAAGACAGCATTGGATGATTTTCTCAGGTTCCATGCTAAAAGGAGATGATGCCTAACAATCTTCTCTTTGAAAAGGATGACCTTTCCTCCTGTTACACAAGGAGCTATTAGCCGAGTGTCCAGAGCAGGGGATAACACAGTTATCAGGCTACACTGTGATCAAAACCTCTGTGATTTTAATGAATTTGGTCATCAACCTAAACAATTGCTACAGTTCTTCACTTACAGAAACTGGTAACAAGGACAAACAAGCCAGTCAACCAAACTCCACCAAATGCAGGGAGAAGGAGCTGTTTCTCCTGTACCATTTTCTTTCCACGTTAAGGACAGGAGCAGGCCTGAGAATTCCAGGCTTACCCTGGATAACTTATAAGCCACAACACAGTCACTGTCACTCTAGACACCACAGGCAAACCATCATCGGTCACAGCTTCCTGACAGCCCGTGAATGCATAGTTTTCCTTCACACCTTCCACACCATGGCAGTGGCATGGCACCAGCTCTCAGCCTCCACAGCACAAGACAGCGCTGTTGCACACCTTCCTCCTTCACATGCCTCACACACGACCACCAACCTCATGTTTCAGGCAGTGCCAAACCAGGTCACTCCCACCATTTAAATCAGCAGCAGTTGCCTGTGTGGTCACTCAGCTGAACCACGGGGGCAGGTCTTGATTTTATGCATCTGGTGCATGGAAGTGCCCATTCCTGCAGCTCCCGAACAGCTGTGAATCACTTTTGCTACAACCCAGTCACTACACTGATACAGCAGCTGATACATGAACAACACATGTGAGCTCATACTTTGAGCCATGACATATATTTACAAGTATTCCGTGCCTGAACAACCTGAATTTTTATTACTAATAACAACCTGGTATATTTTGATGCTATTTCATTGAGTTCAGAGCACAGCAGTATCATGCAGGAATCTTCCAAAACACTGAATAATTGGAGCAACAATTAATTTACTTTTGAGAAGAGTAAATAACTGTACTAAGAAAATGTTTGTCTCTTTTCAATCTAGAAAAGAATTGAAGGATGGTACCTATAAACAAGTAGGAAGTAAGAGGTCCTACGGAAAACAAAAAAAGGGAGAAAAATATGATGACAAGGTCATGGTAAGAGTTTAATCACCTTGACTTTGAGGGGAAAACAGAGGATTTTAGAAACCAGACTTGAAAAATAGTGAAGTCAATGTTGGTTGTTTCTGCACCCTCATGACATGTCCCTATAGAAGCCAACCTTACATCTCCACAGGCTGAATGCTACAATTAGAAACAATTCCTAAAGGCAGCAACCCAGACGCAAGCAGAGCCTCTAAGAAATCTGTGGCCCTCAAATTTTGCTAAGTTGTTCGGTAGGGGACAAGGAACAAAACACCAACTCTGGGTGGGAAGGAAAAAAAAAAAGACATCTTAGCTTTTCAGTAAGAATTAAAGAAAAGATCTGGAATAAATATTCAGAAGCTTTATTTAGGACTTAAACACATTCAAGATGTTCCTATGTTCCCTGCCTCATTTTTATTGCTTTACACATACTATTTTATGTGAATTCTATCCTTGTCATATTCAATGCAAATTTCTTCCAAGCCAAAATTATATTTTACTTCATACCTTTAGTCATTTAGCTACAACCCACATATTATCTTTCTATTCTCACTGAATCATTGTATTATTAATGAACAATAGTCTTCACCTATTCCTTCTTAGAGAACAGCACCTAGGATCTCTGTATATGGATGGTGTAACAGAATAAACAGGGTTTTCAAACAGTAAAGTTTTGAGTAAGTCAAACACTGAAAGCAATTATTTTGTCAAATGGGGTTACCATTGGCAGGTGCATTATTAATTTTCAATAGCTAACATCATAACACACATTTTACCTTACTTCCATATATATAATTTTCAAGAGGTTGAATTTACAATTGTCTAACAAATGTTTTTGTAAAATTTATGAATTTCACCAGAAACTAAGGACTATTCATATATAACTATGAAAATGCAAGGAGTGATCATTATCTTAAGATATTTTTTACCTCTGTATTAAACAATAAAGCGAAGAAGCGATTAGAGAATTTTTGTATTTTATACCAGTCTAAAAAGGTTACCAAATATGCTGATAATCCTTCAATTAAAGAATGGGTGTAGTTCACCATAACCGGTTTATCACCCATTGAGGACACTGATTCACTTTCTGAAGCTGACAAAGTAGATGACAGATTTAAAAGAAATCGAGATGGAGCAGAAAGCATAAAGAGACAAAGACGAGCCATGAACAAAAGTGGAAAGTTGCCTGTAAATAAAACCCATGGACTTCAGAAATGGTGGTTCTATAAAATCTACAAGACTTACAAAAAACAAAACTATAAGGAAAATTTAAATCTGAAAAGTTAAAGCTTGAACTGTTTGTAGCACCAGTTGATTTTAACTTAAACTATTTTAAAGGTCCCCAGTAGAATACAGTGCTCAGAAATAATACACTGATCAGAGTTATTTCCCTGTGTTTTACTATACAGCATCCCAGAGGCACTAGTAAATGTCAATGTCTTCTCAAGGTCACTTAATACACACATCCACGCAATTAATATTAATAGTAATGAAGTGAATTTATTGATCATCATTAGATTCTGAACTCTAGAAGGAAAACTAGGGCATATGCGTATATGCTCTTGCCAGCTATCCATTATCAAATACAATTCTAACAAATTCAGGATGAATAGTCTTGACTAGTAAGGTCTTTTTCCATAATACAAAAATACCTGTCCTATTAAAAGACACACACAAAGAGAATTCAGTCAGTGGGCTCAACTCTGTCCTCCTTTTCTTAAAAGTATTGCAAAACACGTGCACTGTAAAGTGTAGTACTCAAAGGTTTAACTCAAAAGAAAAAACAGAACTCCATGGTCATGTATATTACAAACACACACACATTCACAACACCATCAGGATTTAAAGACTTAAGATTACATTCTTCACAGAAAATGATGGTGGCTCTGGAAGAGTAACTTTATTTTTCATTATGGCTATCAGAGATTAACTTCCTGGTTCCAGACAGAAATCACAGCTTCATCCATGAATAAACATAATTAATTATGAAACAAGATGATTGGGCTAATCATGCAAGTGCTTGTAAACTCTCTCTTCTGAGATGTTAGTTACCCTTGTCATAGGTATACCTGACAAAATTAATCTTTCCAGCACATCATTCATGCCTCATATAAGCTAAGCTGTTTGACAGCAATTCACAACAAGACTGTGATGAAGTACATTCACCATAGCAATGTCAAAGGGATCTCTCTTTGGCCAATGAGTCTTGTTTATCATCACACTACAGAAATTACCATCCCCAACGGCATAGGTAGTATGCTGCAGTCAAACCATGAAATTAAAAATCAGAACAGAAGGAGATGCCTTGCAAATACAGCTGTATCTACCACTGCTACTTTGTTAATTTTATTATGCCTGGTTATTTGGGTAGAGATTTATGGTAATTTTATTGCACAGTAAATTTTCCAGAATTCTACTACAAAAAGTAACCTCTTCACGTCTGTATTAGCTGAACACTTAAAATGCTGCAGATTTAATAATGAAAGTCAAGGAAGCATCACAGACCTGTAGATGAAATGTAGAAAGAAAAAGACTGACATCTTTGTCTAGCTCATTGTCAGATGAAAACAAATTTATTCCAGCTGCTTCACTATACACACACACAAACTCCATGTACCTATGTCAGCTCATGGACACCTACACCCTTCTATCACTGCCTTTTGGCTCTTCCCACCAGAAAAAAAGAAAATACTGTGCATCCTACAACTCTGTGAGAGTGGCAAGATTTGCAAAAGACACAGTGGTCACATTTCTATGACCCTTATCCAGCAGCAAATCAGAAACACCTGCTCATCAGTCTTCTAACCTTTTATATTGGTTGTTGGGGAGATGGGGAGGAAAGCACCAGCTCCTCCTGTTGCTGCAAAACTAAAAAGCTAGAGCATATGGACTCACATCCCTTGACCCTTCTGACAACTCCATGATGGAGCAAGCCCATTTGAATAAAGCCTGATAGGATTTTGTATGGGTGACCTTCTTCTGAACACCACATAAAGCAGAGCTTCTCACTTGCTTTGCTACGAAATTTCTAACTCCAGAATTGTAAGCAGTCAAAAAGGCATCAGACTGCCACTGTCCAAACAACTCCAGCAACCTCATCTGCCAAAATGCTGAGTAATTACAGGTTCTTGACCTCTTCTCCAGAATGAAGATCCCTGGTACCTTAGTGACTTGCAACGTGAAATAAATCGCCCAGGATAAAGCTGCCCATCCCTATGGGCACCATCCATCCTGCAGAGCATCCAAGGCCTCTGCCATCCAGACACTGCTGGGGGCAGGTGCCACTGCCTCTCTGCTCTCTTCCCATGGGAGAAAATTGCCAGCAACAGAACCAGCTGAGTATCTTCAAACCCTGCTGCCACACACCCCTCTGTGAGAGGGCCACACTACAGAGAAGAGATGGCTTCCACTCCAGCAGTTCTGCAAGCAGCTGGAGTAGTACTGACAGCACCCACTATTACTGCTTTGATCCACAAAGCAGTAATTTGATCCACTGCTGGCTCAATGTCATCTTGAAAGTGCGGATGTAAGACTGGCTGATGTTTTTGCAGGGCTGCTGTTCAAAAGCAACTAAGCCAGTGCAGCAACAGACTCCAAAAATGCAGTCTCCCATGAGAGCTGCCTTCAAATGTTCCCAGTGCACAACAGAGATGGCACCTCAGAAAGCACCAGGTGGGTAATGGCAGAGCAGAGACACAGATCTTCCATTCAACACTATTAATGCAGCAGAAACATGATTGCAAACTTATTTCTGTTCTATACCAAATTCACTCCAGTTAGCAACCTGGGAGTGCAGAGACTTATATTGATGACAGTGCAATCACAAACGAACCCAACTTTGTCATTCTCCTGTCTCTTTCCAAAGTACTGTGCACAGTCTTGTAGGAGCCGAATGAAACAAATAAGAGAACACCTTCTCACTTCATCAACAGCAGAGAAAAATCAGAAAGACAATGAATGGCAAGTCATGCAAAGTCTTGAGCTCATTCAACAAAATGTGGATGTTACCTGGGGCAATGATCAGGAAAAAGAAAGCTGTTACAGTTCTATGGACCTCACCAAACTACCTATTTACATGAATTTTAATAGCCAGAAACCAATTTTTTATCATTTTCAAAATGTGTTCAATTCCAGTTCTTTAGATGTGCCTTTTCAGAAGAACTATTTTACAGTATCTGCCAAAGACAGACTGAAAGCACATACTATGAGATAGAGAGACAATCCTTTGCACACATTTTAGTTTTGATCAAAGAGTGAAGCTTCAGAGATTAAACAGTTTGGTGGATAACTCACTGATTTTTAGTCTGTTTAGATGGCCTTAATTTTACTTGTTTACTAAAATATTTTCAGGTAAGCTGCTAAAACAGGCAAGTCCTAAAAAACTTGATTTTTATAATTAGAAGATACATGTTGATTACAGGTAAAAAAAAATTACAGCCATATTTCTACTGTGCTAAAGTTTTAAGAGAAAATGTGTTCTACATAAACTTACAGTAAAGGGTTTGTTATAGCTTCATAAAGCCCGGAACACACAATATTCCCTCTCCCAATTTAATCTAATCTCTTTGCTCCTGCGGTTCCACTGCCAGGAGTTTCAGTTTTGGAGTGTCTAAATTTCAAGTGGACCTTTGTATTCCTGGATTTTCTGACTACTGTTTAGTCAGGTAGTCTAGTTGTAGGGTTGTAGCCAGTTATCTTTACAACTCAGTTACCCTTTTTCTTTTAAGAAGCATTAAAAAGCCCTGCTGGCATTCCAAAAGAAAGAAAAGGATGAAGAAAGTCAATAAAAATCTCCTGTTTTTAAGTTTTGAGGTTTTTGTTCTTTAAAGCATAATGAAATGAAAGGAGGACACACACACTTCCACAGGCCAAAGGTGGCAAAAAGTATGTTTACTGACACATTGCAAAAGCCCATCAGTACATCTATGCTTTTGTATTCATCAGATTCACAAACATGCAGAGGAGGACAGCGGGACACCAGCGAACCCGCAGGAAATGGTCTGACTGCTAATGCTCTAACCCTGGTCTGTCAAGTCCCAGGAATTAAAATAGTCTTTAATATTCACAAATCAGAATCCCTGATGTAGCATATTCAACAGCAAAGTGCCTTAGGATATTTATGTAAATCCTTCAGATAACAAAGATGAGAGAAAAAGGAGCTGACAACTAAACTGCCAGTTGCCAACTCACTGGACAGAGAAGCAATTAAGGTAACTGGGCTGCACACAGCATATTTTGCATGTATACTCCTATAGCAAGAGCTTCAGAGAACCAGAGGCCAGAAGGGAGGAGGCCACACTCCAAAACTGTCCCTCTGGCCCCCTGAAAGCAGAACTGAGAAGCTGGATGTAGGGATCTTCCACAGGCAAGGGGTTTGTCCAGAAAGCCACAGTAGGACATGATGCTGCAGCCTTGGAAAGGGAAACTGCTTTTCAAGGAAGGCGGAAGATCCTTGAAGGAAAAGAAAGACACCATTTTAAAAGTCTGTTCTATTTTAGTACTAGAGGGGAGGGATATATGCTGACTCTAAATAACAACACCCTCCCAATGCTGTGAGTCCTCACCTCTGCAAGATACTTGATGATTTATGGCAATGACTTATGTATGATTTATGACAATGAGCTAGATCTAGGTATGTATCTGCAGTTGTGGCTATGTAGTGTTATATCACAGCTCCTCTTCTGCTCCACAATCCCACATGCCAGTTCTAAACCGTAGTGACCATTTTTCAACCACTTGCATCCAGAGCAGGCAGCTTGTGCTGTGCTGGGCAAATACCTACTAGCAGGGCCCCATGGCCACTAAAACACGTCTGGGAGACCACCCCTACTGATCCTGACCAGGAGACCATTGTACATCAAGGAGTCAATGATCCACACGACAGTTACCCTATGTAGGCCCAGGCCCGTGGCGCCCAAATACCTTGGCCACAGGACAAACCCAGTCTGCTGGTAGGAACAGAGGAGCCAGCAGGCAGTTCCCACTCCGTAACAGTGATTACACTGCCTGCCTGCCTGCCCTAATGTACATAAGAGCTGCAAGAAGTTCTCATGGGAACCTCCATGCTGTCTGACAGTAGAAATTATCACCAGAGTTGATTTTTTGATAGAAAATCATACAGCAGCTTGAATGACCGAAACAAGGGAACTTCTCCACAGCCAGCACCTGTGTGGCACTGACAGAAAACTGATCCAATGCTCCACAAACACAGGGTACCCAGCATCTGAAGGGATGTGTGATTTACTTGCTATCTGTATTCTTCCATCTATTTTCTATTATTAAAACAGCTATTTTATTAAGCTATTTGTTATTGGGCCTTTCTTACTAAAATCCAGAAAGAGCCCTGTACCCTGCCCCTTACCTCATGCCCCGGAGCAGAGCACTCTCTGTCCACCCCTCCTACCACCTGCTCTTCATCCTCCCTCACCCTCATTGCATGAAGCCTCACAAGTTCCAAGAAAAGGCCAAAGGATTTATAACACAAGGAAATAGAGAAATATACATTAATCTTGTGATATTTTATCTCATACACCAGCCTTTTAGCTCCTTCTAAAGACCTTACCTACTTCCTACTTGATAGTAAATCCAATTACATGCAGTCCTCCGGCGCAGAAGCCGCTGCCAGTTAGCTTTTCATGTACAAACTAAAAGCTCCCGAGTGCACCGCTGAAACTCAAGACCAGCAGGATGTCTGCCGTCTAAGAGGACTGCATCCTCCCTGAGCAGCAGTGTGCTTCAGACATAGCCCATTCAGTGAGAGAGAAGCTGACATTTTTGCCAAAGAACAGGCATTGATTTCTCCCTGAAGAGATAATACATATACTATTTAATCAGGAGGGCTTTTTGTAAAAGATAATACAAAGCCATTATTTTCATTTGAGCACTTTGTCTCTACAGCACTGCAGTTGTATTTTTTGATGTATATACACAGGTTCTTAAAGCCAAGGGTGGAGGGGAGAGGGCTGCCAGCCTGCCTCCCGACACCTGCAGGCTAAAGGTGCCCACACTGGCCTGCTTGTACCAGCAGTCCCAGCAGCAGCCTTATGCCCAGATTCACACCTGATAACACAATGGGGACAAAGTGGAGAAAGGAAAAGGCTGGCTGCCTTTCCAGGGTTCACTTTGAATTGATAGAAGCTGCTGTCCTTCATTCTTGACCACAGGATAAAGGGGCTGAAATCTCTTTGCAGATAAATCAGTGCTTCTGCTAAATAAAAGGTCCTCTGAAGACACAAAGTATTCCAACAAATATGCAGGGAGAATAATCACTATTAGACTATCCTTCCCTACTGCAATATTTTCACCCTTTCCTCTTGGCATTCAATCCTTAATGTTTACTCTTGCAAGCATTATCACATGTATCACAAATATCTTACGTATTACCAGTTATTTCAATACATGTAATTTATTTAAACAAGACAATAATAGTACGTTTCAAAGGATGTATTGACATCTTAAGGAACCCTGCCTTGCTCAATGTGGAAAAAAAATCACTTGCTTCACTTTGATCCAAATGTCAATTTTGTTGGGATATCTATTATTTAAAGTTTTGAAAGGCCATCAGAAAGAGGGAACAATGTAGTACTGTATCTCCAGTCATCAGAGAAAGGAAGAAAAGAGAGGTATTTGTGCACATGGCAGTTTTTTGAAGTTTCTGTAATCTTCAAAGACACTACACTCTATTTCCTTTTCTATCCCTGACAAAATACATAATGTGCAATTATGTGGAAAGACTCAGTCTCTACATGATTGATACTTCTTTGCACCAAATCCATACAAATGTTTAAGGGAGTTATATCTCAATTCATAATACAGAGTAGAGGAAAGGAAGAGTTACGTTTTCATATGGTGAGAAGTACATTTTTATTTAATAGCTGTACACTGCACATTAAAAATGCAGTGACTGTCTATATAAATATGCAAGCTATAACTTGATTATGCACACAAAATTATTTGGGATTATTAAAATGTAGTGTTCAGACAATTAGGTTACTTTAAAAATGCAGCATAAAGTGGTATCGAATTTTTCATATAGGAGAAGATATCTCAAGTATCTTACTTAAAGTCAAGTTTCTATTTCCTGCTAAAAAACCCCCAACTGTTATTGATATAAACTTCAAGATATTCAATAAAAAAGCACAGCAAGTGGTAAGCTGTTGCCCTGACTTTGCAGTGTTCAGTGTTTTCTTGTTAGACTCTCTCTCATGGCCATGACTTGTTTTCTCTCTATTATCTATGTTTTCCTAAATTGTATCTGTGTTTACGAATTCCGGTATACCGGATGGAGAAATATGATTGACAAATACTTTGACCAAGTGGATTATAGGAGGTGGTGATTTCTACCTCCAATCCACGGTGATGTGTGAAAGCATATAAATAAAGTCGGAGGGCTCTGCCCTCTCTCTTCCTGCTCTCTCTCCTGCTGCGTCTGTGTGTGTGTTCTTGTGTGGCTCTCCTTCAGGCCCTCGGCCTGGCAGGCCTGCCTGGGGAGTGCCATATCTGGCGCCCAACGTGGGGCTCGAACCCACGACCCTGGGATTAAGAGTCCCATGCTCTACCGACTGAGCTAGCCGGGCGCGGGTATGCTTGCGTATCCACAGATACTGGGGTACGCTGGGTACCTGCAAAGTGTGTCCGTCCTGACCTGAGACCACAGAGACAAAATCAGGCCGACAGGCAAGGTGGAGACCGTGACCAAAATGAAAATCATCAGGCAGATGGAGCATCGAGTGATGACTTAGATGCAGATGATGCCGGTGATCGCTTTGATGCTCCTTCCACAAGCAGAAATTGAACAATGTTCATTTTCTTTTTTTCTTTTTTTTCTTTTTAATGGTAAAAGGGCAACAGTAAGCAAGCACTGATTATACTTTAGCTGTTCATCTCTTGGATTTTTTTCTGTATGGTGGTTCTCAAACTCCTGCTCCTGCCATCTTACTGTGAGGCACCAGAACCTGAACAGCTGGAAGCACAGCCATCCCTGAAAGCACTGTATACACCAGGACTATGCAAAAGGACTCCTGTGCTTTTGTGTAATTTAATATCTTAACTCTCTTGTACCTGTTGGGATAATCAAATTGCATTAATTGGTTACGTGGAATTTAGGGCCACACTGATGCACCACTTACTCACCACACTACACTGTCCTTCTGATACTTCTCGTAGGATTACTTCCACAGCCCAGAGATGCCAACTTTGGGAACGATTTTGCAACAGTAGCATCTGGCCCCTTGGCACACTGGCCTTTGAGCTGTGCCAGCTTGGCAATTGCCCTAAGGTACATCAAATGGTCAGAAAGCTAAGATAGTTCACTATCCTGGACATCAGTTTTCCTCTGTCAGCAGTCTTCAGATTTGTCCTCTCACTTCCTTCAAAGCAGCTGGTATCTTGGCACCTGCTTTTCTTACACATAAAGGTCAAAGTGTTGTGCTTTTCTTAGAATTCTGAGAAAAGCCTCTGATTTTGCTAAACAAATGAGTTTTGAAAATATGTCTTTTGTAGTTGGGAAGAAAAGGTAGGCAGAGAAAGGGATTAGGAAGGAAACAAATTTCAGATAGTGACTTCTTTCATATATCCAACTGGAACTGCAGGTTCAATATCTGATTGATCAGTATCAGAAAGGGATACTGGTCTGCTCTTGCACATTCACTCCCCTGATTCCGCAAGGAAGGAGCAGGCTGTGCACCCTCCTTGCAGAATCAGACACTTGGAGCTGAATGTCTGAAACGTATTCTCAACAGGTTCACAAGCAGCCTCTAGATACACTTTTAGCCATATTTGTTCCTTGATGAAGGCACATCAATAAAGCAAAAATGGCATTACTGGCAGCCAGACACACCCTTATTAATAGACAGACCTATCCAAAGTCTAACCTGCCTCAAGCCTGGTCACAAGTAGACACTATTGAAGTGTCTATAGCATAGCATGCTATAGCATGTCTATAGCATGTCACATAGCACAACGACCGGCTCCATCCTCCTTCTCATCATTATATACCTGACAGATGGATTTCAGAGAGAGATGCAATTTAGATCCAAGTAGGAAAGGGCACATATCTACTGGCCTCCTTCATTTCCTGTCCACTGTGCCAGCCACACTTCTGCTAGGGATGAGATTCCCTGTGGAAACCAGAAGCTTCATATCAATTCAATATTCTTCCTCTGTTGCCAACACTAAAAATAGGCTTATTTTATCCATATATATGTGTGTGTGAACTAGGTTAATGCTTTTGGTGAAATATATTCAACATACAACTCAAACACTAGTTTTTGAATTATTGCAGCTGAAGGTCATGAACAGTTTTCTACTCACTCAGTAATAAAATATCTGAAAATCAAACTAGAAAACAGGATTTTCCCCTCAGAATATTAAAACAAACTTTTTAATGCTATTTCTGACTGAAAAATTAAGTTCAGGTTTTTGTTAAGTTGCAATTTCTACAGAACACATTGTTAAACTATATATTCATTAGTAATTGCGTCAACGTCTCTAAAACCAGAATGTCTCAATCTGAAATTCTAGACTCAGATTTCTTCTGAAGCTCATATTTACATTTCTATTATACAGACTTTACTCAACTACTTCTTTAATTAAATAATGTATGAAATTCAGTTCTCAGAGATATCTTTGTTCATTTTCAGGTCATCAAGTTGCTGAAATAACACAAAATCTGTAATAGTTGCAAACAAAATATTTAAAATTTTCTACATAACTTCATGATCCCAAAGCACTTCAGACATGAATTACACTTCACTAACCTCCATTAAACTAGGAAGGAAGAAAGCATTATATGCTGTAGCCCATACTATCTGAGCTTCCAGTTACGTATTTCAGGCACCAGAAGGATTAAAAAAGGGTATAACTCCTTTGTACAACAACTGAAAATGAACAGAGGTGGGAGAAGTTATTTGTGTCTGAATGAAAGGACCGTAGTGCAGAAACACAGCACAGAACTGTGCTCAGCTGCAGCAGCAGGTAAGGCCAACCATAGGTTAACACAGATCAGGAGTCAAATCTGTCACTAAACCTGGGCTGACAAGTTCCAACAGCATACAGCTATGCAGAAACACAAACTGCATACAATTACCAATTACTCTGAAATGTTGCACAGCATACCAAGACTTCTGTTGCTCCAGACAGAAGGTAGGTATCCCCACCTTTGCCTTTTTAACTACTCCTGAAAATGTAACCACACCCTTCTACACCATCTTATCTACCACCAAAAAAGCATCTCAGCAAAGACAGCAGAAGGGGCTACATGTCTTTCCCTCTCTACCTCATTCAGATTCAAGCATAATTTGTTTGAAGAACAGATGTGGTTTGCCTTATACTAATGCATCAGATCATGCACCTGCAGCTGAAGTTCAGGCTTCTGTTCCCTGCACACACATTCAGTCATCTGCATGTGAAGGAGGGGATGGATCTATAGACAGTCATGCCTAAAACTACCTCAGGTTTTCCTTCGATTCCTACAAGTTGGAGCACTAGGAAGTCACTTATCTGCTTAAAAACAAGTTTGTGTTCAATCACTTCATCCCAACTATTAGTGACAGGTTGTTCAAGACCCCTTGGTAGTGTCCCAGACATGAGCCAAGTTTTGAAAATCAAGAAGAGGTGTGAAGACTAATCAGAATCTGGTCAAACCACCTCCATCCCAGCACACTGTAGGGGAGTATTTACATTAATGTGTGACCATCCATGGTATGAGTCTTTTTCTGCTTTCCTAGAATGAATATAAACAGCATCATCTTGAAGCAACAAAGTCTTCACCCACACAACTTGTGAGTGCAGGCATCTCCTGTAAGGTAATTCACTGTGGTAGTGGATTCCCTGCCTCCCCCACGCCCACTGGCTGATCCCTGAGGCTGACAGATTCCTTGCCACAACAGACCCTCGGCAAGTTTAATAGCATGCCAAACTTAGAATCTTAGCTAACTAACACAAAGATTTGTTTGTGCACGTATAATACTTTAGACACAAACCATTGACCAAGTCTGAGACTAAGTCTGAGCACAGCTTCACCTAAAATCCCTCTGAGGAGGTTATAATGTAAGAGAGTCTCTTCTGAACCTCACAGCTCAACAGGAGGGTCTCCATGACAGCTTCTTCCATCCCATTCTCTACACAGTGAATAATCAATCTACACTGCCACTGAATCTTGTTAACCACTGTCACATTTACTATCAAACATCGTGAAACAGCTGTTTTGTATCAGTGAACATGTTACTACTTCTCTCTGATGAACGAGGTGCATCACTCCATCCGTGACATTCATATATCCAAGGAATTATTTTGGTCTCAGATAAAAACCTTTCCTGGAAGAACTATTAATCCAAATTTTGATACAGAAAAAAATTGAAGAGACTCTGAAGAAAATAAAGGTTTTTTTGCAGTGGACCATAGCAAAGTAACAATATGTTTATACCAAGTTTTAGTTGTGTTTTCAAAGTAATCAATGTCTCTGGCATTTCCATTTAAAACAATCCAACATATCATAAAACTGGAAAGACACCAATCCATAAAGCAATCCCTTTAAAGATAAATATAGCATTAAGAAAAGCACATCCTATTTTATAGAATCAGTTTTATTTCTTCTCAAGGAAAGGTAAAATGTAAAGAGCTGTGAAATCAAACTAACAGTCATTTATTAAAGAGGACTGGCCATCCTTTCCATATAAGCAGTTTATTTCATACAGATCAGTAAATCCTTTGATAATGCAACTGTCATTCTAATGCAGAATTTGTTCTAAAAGATTCATTATGTGCCCAAGATTAACTTGGCTTCTGTCTCACAGACTGTGTCGAACCTTTCCCTTTGAAGGAGCTAGAGGTAAAGAATAACACAGTAAATGTCTGTTCAGACAGACAGCAATCATCTTTAACAACGAACATACTTCTCAGAAGTGACTCAAGTACTTTTTACTGCTGCTGTGATTTAAAGATCTTAATTAACATCAGTTCTGCTTCCCAAAGGAAAACAGCTGCTCTTGGTGACAAGGCATTTTTGGAGCACTCCACAAACAGAGCAGAACTGAACACTATCACGTGCACCCATGGCAAAGCTTTTAAAAACCTTTACAGAAGGATGGAAAAGGAAAAAGCAGCTTTAATTAGATAAGATAGAAGGGTGAGGGGAGCAGTAACTGTTCCACACACTAGAACAGTTTCCAGATACACAAATCACTACAAAGACTCCTTCACAGCCCTGGAAACACTAAGGCTAGGCAACATAAATTCTAAACATTGTTAGGTTCTTTTCTGGATGCAATGCATTTTATTTATTCTTCATTAAAATTTAAATCACAGAAGAAACAATTCTTAGTTCAACTTTTACATATATACAAACAAGAACATATTGCATTCCCTGACCCTGTAGAGACTTGTATCTCCCAAAGAATGCTGAAAAAATCATAGCAAAAAAAAAGTCAGTGAAAATTACTGTGCGATCTATATAGCTATACTGTCAAAAACCTTAGACAAATAACCCTTAATGGGAAACTAAATGTAAGAAATAGATTTTAAAAAATAAATTTATTTTAAAGTTCTGGTGAGAAGTAGCAGTTAATTGCGTAGAATTCTAGTGCAAACTTTCATAGTGAGATAAACACTACCATTTAAAAAAAGACTTAAGAGACTGAATGTGTTGTTGCAGCTCACTGAAATACCAAGGTAAGTGATAAGACAAACAATCAGGTAAAATATACACTGTTTTCACAGACACTTACTTGAATGGTGCGAACAGGAATGACAATGTAGTTTCCTTTTTCTGACTCATCTTAACCTGCATAAAAGAGCATGAAATCATTACATGCAAGTTGCAACAAGACTAAAAATTGTATCAGGAATTAAACTATAAAAAAATCACAGAAGATTTCTAAGACTTTGGAAAAGGAATGAAATCACACTGTCAATATACTCTCCATGGCACTGGGTGTTATACTCCAGTATGCACAACTCCTCTGAGTTCCTGGAAATGCAGACCTGCGCTAAAGTAAATAAAATAAGCCATGCTCCAGCCACTGGTTTTCTCAGAAGGACTTCTACAGTTTGCAGGATAAAAGGAAGATATGGATAGAAGTGCTACAAGCCTTCAGTGACAACCTCCCTCAATGAAACCAGCAGACAGGAACCAGTACACTGCAGCAAACACCACCAAAGCAATGCTGTTAAATCAATTAACCTGCACATAGACAAAAATAGGTTTTGATGCCATCAGAGCCACTTTGTCCAAGGTCCTCCAAAACGTCTTTAACGCCTCCTGCAGCTGCCTGACTCAAATCTGACTGCTGGCATAATGTGCAGTCAGGAACTTCCTAAGCACACGTGTAAAATCTGACAGCTGGAAGCAGAAACCCACACATTTCATCCTATCCATCCATGGCAACATCATCTCCAGGGAACACAAACTGTGGCCAGGTCAGTCCATCATAGGAAATGTAAAAATCCACTTGGCATGTCTAAGCCAGCGCACTACTTCTACTTTGGCAGAGAAACAGAAAGGAAATTCAGACAGGATCATTCCAAAACAATGCTAGAAACAAGCCAACACCAACAAAGATAAACCAGCACTACAGAACCACAGAATAAAAGTAAGCTCAGGGGAGAGGAGAAGCAGAACTACTTTTTAAAAATAATCTCCAAGATACCAATTTAACTGAAAAAGATCTGAGTCATATCCTTAATTCCTAAAGCAAAGGTCTTCCAACTGCAGAGGTGATATCAGCATGCTTCCAACCTCACATCCAACCCCACCAGTCACTTTCTCCGTTACACACCAGTTTTCCACCATATTTTTGAAAGTGATTCTGCTTTTCACACTGCCTCCCTGGTAGCCACACGTTTGTGAACCTGGCATTCACAAAGGGACAGGAGATGGTGAAAGTGATAATCTCTTGTAGGTCATCTCATGCTAGTTCATTGTTTCACTATCCTGACATGAATTTCCAGACAGGGTAACAGTTCTTTAGTGTCTCAGCTTCTATCTGTGGAGGATAGTTTTCCCTCAGAGCATTTCTATGCCTCACCAAAATTGGGATTTGGAGATTTTGGACAGTTTCTTACTCCACTGCCTAGTGAAACAGAACCTTTATTGTTCAGACCACTCACGTGTTCTCATAATATAATATCCAATATTAAATGAATCAAGGCAGAGAAGCCAGAGATGAACACTTGCAAAGCAAAACAACAGACGTAACAGCATTAGCTAAAAGTTAATTAGGCCACTAATTTAATTTCTTTAATGCACAGGAGCCTATTACCTTTCTGATCTGTTTGTGTACTGACCCTGATTTAAAGCCTTGTCTCCCAGCCCCCACTGCAAAGGTATTATTTCCCTTCTCTGGTACCAGCATTCAGATTCTACCTACACGCTGCAGGTAGGTTTACATTAACACCAATAAACTTCAGCATTTTTGTTAAGAGGCAAGAAAAATGTTATTCATTCTCCTTACAAAAAAACAACCAAACTTGTTTATTAAAGTCTTTCAAACTTCTTCAGGTAAGTCTCACAGCTATTCAATCAAATGAATGTGCATTCAATTTTAATCCTTTCAATTTAGCACACTATGTATAGGATATGTCATATAATTATTTTACACATAGCAATAACTATTATTCAAATAAGTTGGGTTTTTTACCATATGTTTAGTACCTTAAATTGCTCAAGAATCTGAACAGCATTGGTAAACATGCTCTCTGCTTTGAAATGAGCACTACTGTTCAGATACTCCAGAGGCAGCGTTCCCTGAGGAAGAAAAATACACATAATAAGTAAAAAAAGTTAAATGAAACAACAGGAATTTCCCTTAACTGAATTGCTTGCCAAATGAGCAGTAAGAATACTTCAAATTACTGCTGAAATAACTCATGTAACTCCTTTGAAAATACTCTTCTCACACAGATTTGCAACATCACAGGGATGGTTTGCAATATGTCAGCTTCTACAGGAATGCAAAACATAAATAATGCAAGTTGTTATTAAACTATATACTATAAAATAATATAAATTCAACCTCTCATCAGAAACCATTTTTGAAATCCCTAAAGGTCTTCCCCCCAAAGCCAAGCCTGGGCCTGACTGAATCCAGTACTTGTGGTAGGAAAGGGAGCAGTTCCCACACCACCCTACCTTGGGCAGCTTTCCTCACATAACCAGCAATGAGTGTAGGACAGGGGGACAGACACTGGGGCAGAGTTTCCAGAAGAAATATTTCAAAAAATATGCTGTAAATGGGTGTTTTACATGTGAAACTAGCAGCATGAAAGCACACTAATGAAATGCTAATTGTCAATTAGATTTATGGGGCAACTTTTGGGCTAGGTAATAATACATGAGAGAAATCAAAAGAAAAAGCCATCTCACTGTTCACTAAATTAGAGGCACAAGATAACATCTGAAGAAAGCACACCAGTTTAATCAAGAAATAATGGAACATTAAATTGCAGGAACTGGCTTGTTTACAGGCTTAGCTTTCACGATCAAAATCATGTGTTATTCAAACCATATTGCATTTTTACCATCCCTGAAAACAAAGTAACAAAAAACTTTTACATAGCTCAAGAGTATAAAGCTGCAGATTATGAAAGGACCAGCTGCCTTTCCAATTGAAAGCCCTATACAACACATAAAAAGATTTAAGTTTTTACTCTAAACTAAAGATACACACATAAAACTAAAACTCCAAGCAGTCTCCACACCCTATAGAACTTTTACAAATCTGTAATCTTTCCCCTCACACCGCTCAAGTCTTGTCCCCAACACCTCTTCCTCTATGGTGAACAGATCTTTACAACATAGGAAAACATTTGTACTTCTTACCACAGAGTTCAGGGGGAAAGGCACGCCAATAAGGGAAGCCATCAGTGGTGCTATATCAGCCTGGGCAAACAGAAGCATTTCCATTTTAACATAGTTTCAAGCCTCTAGAGCTAATACATTCAGCTTAATTTTCACATATCTGCATTTGCAAAAGAAAATGATGTAATACTGCCAAGTTATAACATGCAACTCTCCTTTACAGTTTTTTTGGGTTTTAGTTTCCAGTAGTCATGGCATGATTAGATTCAAAATGTGAAGCTCCACTGCTGATCAAGCTTCAAAAATGCATTTAGTTTAAAAAGCAAATATAACCACCCCAGTATTTATTTGCAGGAATTCAGCACCTCCTTTACTCCACTCAGAGAGGCATACCACTTTTTATGACTATTTCTATGACCACAAGAACTAATTTCATATTTACAGTTTTAAGCAGTATACTAGATGTACTGCTCTTCACAACATTCCTTATCCCATGCTTCCACAGTGCTGATTACTCACCTTCTCCCCTTCAGAGGGAGTTTCTGCACCTTTTTTATGTCCAGTCAGCCCTCAGAAAGGCCCTTCAATCTACACCAAGGCATCTCATAAAATAAGCTACCATTACCTTCTACTCGTGATGATAAACACTGCCTCTTAACAGGTTTATATTTTTCCTTAATATAAAACTATGCACCAAAATTCTTTGTTTCTCCAGCATAACTGAAGAAACTACACTGAAACCACAGGCGCTGCTCCAGCCTCAGATCTACCGGGCAGACTCCAAACCATTACTTGTAGAGAATAATACGCTTGGAGTGTAATGATAATTAGAAGTCTCATTTGCTATTTTTAACCATAGTCCCAGATGTACTACAAAAGCTCTGTCTTTGGGAACTCCATTACCCAGGACAAAGCAATGCTCAAGACTCTTCTATACACTCTCAAAACCATTGCAAGGTGCAGCTGTCACGTGTCAACAGCAATTTAAACTTCACCTCATTATGTTATTGCAGTTCCCGTTTCTAGAGAAATAGTACATTGGTGTGACCATTCATTCAAATTAAGTAAATTACTTTAAATCACACAAAATGCATAATTTAAGGTGAAAATTTATGAACTATTAAATTGGGTATGTCTGATACCTGATTGACATCAAGCCTCTTCAAGTTCTCCAGTTTCCATTCTGCAAGAAATAACAGAACATCTGAACAGCTAATCTACACAGATTTGAAAGGAGTCATTCAGTAGACATTTAATATCTTGTTGCCACTTTCTGTAAAGTGTTAGTACTAAAGAAAATGATGATTTTACATTAGGATGCTAGCTCAAGACGAGTTACAGATGGAAATCAATAGGCAGAAACAACAAAATGCATTCATTTGAGTTCACGTTTTCTTTTATCCAGCAGGATAAA
The DNA here is from genome assembly GCA_013400735.1 of Pomatostomus ruficeps. Taxonomy (NCBI): domain Eukaryota; kingdom Metazoa; phylum Chordata; class Aves; order Passeriformes; family Timaliidae; genus Pomatostomus; species Pomatostomus ruficeps. The sequence continues at coordinate 36,041 of VYZT01005908.1, forward strand.
TTGCTGCCTGCAATTGTGACCTAGATCAGTTGAAGAAAGGCCAAGGTTTTTATTTTTTTCCGCACAGTGATGTATTACCTCCTGTGCCCACTAAAAGAATCAAACTCAGGTTTAGGAGATTTATAGAATCTCTTCAATAGTTTGTAAAAAAGGCTAACCTAAGGTCCTAAATGCATTGGCACAGTGTGGTACAAACATTAAACCCAAAAGCTTTGATGCATCATACAAAAAGCCGGTTGAAAATTATATTTTCCTGCTCTACACTGGCCTCTAAGGAAATAAAGAGAAAATTGCCTGCTTTCTTTGGGGGTGGAGAGTTCTTTAAAAACAGAGTTTAGCAAGGTTTGCTTTTGTTTTTTTCTTTCATACATTTGCCGTATTGCGTATGCCAAACTTATTTTCAGCAATTGGTTCATACTGCTGCTAGCATGGGGGTCTGAGTATAGGTCCACTGTTATTTGGTCCCAGAAGCAACCTGAAGAGCAACTTGTACTTTAACAGCAGCTAGACAGCTACACGGAGTTCCCATGGCAACACAGGGGAAGTATTAGCAGCATTAATCCTGAATTCTGGTAAACTCAGACCAAAATGAACAAGTTTGCTTCTTTTGCTTTCCAGAAAAGGACCTGGATTTATATTTCTAGAAACAGACTCTTACCTATATTTCTATTTTATAAATTAATTGCCTGTTTTCCTTTTAAGTACAATTTTCCAAAGAAAAACATTGGAAAACTGTCTGTGCACACACAAAATGCAACTAAGGTAGGAAGAAACTGTAGCTCTTCTAGAGAAAGCGTCTCACTTTGTCAGAAGTTTTTTCATCTCCATGTCCCCTACTCAGATATTCCCAAATGCAGAGCTGAAGATGTCTGCTTTGGACCAGGAGCTGTAGGACTCTGAGCCCAGGAACTCCTGAGGACTGGGACACACCTGCAGACCGGCCAGTCCGGGCTGTACTCCCAGGATTGAGGTGCCTTGGCTGCCCTTATGAGTCCAGCTCACTGTCTAAGTTTCCTGTACAGTGCTCAGCAGTTTTCCACCCTCTTGATAGGGAGGTTTTTTTGCCTTTATTCTGCCCTGCTTTTACTGCAGCCCGCTGGGCTGTCAGATGCAAACTGGCTGGGGAAACAGCAGGGAAGTGCCAGCTCAAAAAGAGGCTGAAGCTGCACGAACCAAAGAAAATCTCACATAAAACCTCACAGAAGCAAAACCAGGGGAGGGTACTGCCGTGGTACTGCCACCAAGTGCCATAGTACCGCCAGCTAAGGTACCGGGCACCTGCCTGCGGTTTCAGGGGCTGGCCGGGCTGCTCTGGGCGCAGGGGGGCTGGCGAAGGTCCAGCAGGGGTTCACCTAACCCACCGGCAGTCCAGGCACGCCAAGGAAGGAGGGACGAGGCAGAGGGGCTTCCCGTGGTGCTTTATTTGGGCACCAGGTTCGTGCCGGGAAGCATGACACGGCGCTTTACAGTTACACATACATCTTCACGAGTGGGCAGGGGAGGATACAAAACACCCTGTGGTGTAGGGGCACAGGGTTTGAATTTGGAGGGCTAGCAGCAGATTGAAGAACACAGAACCTTCCAGGGAAAGAAACCAAATACTGGAGGAGGAAGGGGGGAGATGGCAGTGCCTGACCATGGGAGAAACCAAAACCTGGTCATAGCACACTGCAACAGGGTACACTGAGCTCCCTCAGCTGTGGCAAAGCAGACTGAGCCCCCTGTGAAACAGGGTGTACAGATGTCATCAACCACCCCACATCCTGATGCTGCAGGAGGTTGGCCCTGGGGCACAAGACCAGAGGAACATGTGACTGAAGGCACAACCTCCTGCCCTCCATCAGCCCATGAGGAGCCAGAGGGCAGTTCTGTGTTCTCTTTCTCTCTGAAAAAGGGTCAAAGCAGTGGCCAAATGGGTAATATTACATGTTGCCAACAGGATGCAAGGCTGCCATAGCAAATCTTTCCAAGGGGATTGCATGACCAGACCTGAGGGAAGGCAGAGCACAGGTAAAGAAACTGAGGAGAAGAAGGCTGTCATCCCAGAGCAGACTCTGTGCCCTTCTGGCGACCCAAGAGCACATTAATCTCTCTGTGACAAACTGGACAGGCTAGGTTCTGCCTGGTGGCAGTGCCTTTGGGAGTATGAACCCTCGATGGCAATAATGAGAAGAACGACAGTTCACTGAGCTGCCTACAGCCTGCTTGCACAAAACAGAGCATAAGAAGTTTGTCAGCATTAGAAACATTCTGTCAATATTTCCATAAACACTTAGAGAAATTAGAGAGGATTGTCAATAGATGAGAGAACTTGAGCATTGGTGCATGCAACTAGAAATGTAAGCCTGACACCTGCATACATCGGTGACACAGCAGTCTTGAAAAGACCCTCCTCCCCTGCACAGTCGCAGCTGCAGTTGTATGGAGCAGGAAAGACAGACTCAAAGAACATTCCAAGAGAATTCATTTAAGCAGCTTTTCTTTTATATGTTAACTTTGTGAAAATATCTGGTCTCGTAACAATGGAGTAGCTGAACAGTATTGACCTGTGCAAGTGCAAAGTTCCATTTCAACAATTTTCTCCTTACTTCTAAAGTACTTACTAAACTACGTAATCTACTAGAAGCTCTGTTGTACTACCATAGAGAGAACAGATACTTTTTAAGAAGATACTTATTACTCAAACAGAAATTAAAATCCCAGATACTCAGAGAGCCTCAAATCTCCAATAAAGATCATCATTGGCAATTAAGAATCTGTAAGGTTAGCGTCTAAACAAAGCAAAAACATGCTTGATAGGTGCAAAGCTGCAAAGCAAGTCCTAAATGAATGGAGGAGTTCCTGATGATTGCTTTGGCCTGCTTGGTTTTTTGCATGGTTATTTGGTTTGCTGATTTTTTTAGCCATTAGAAGGAAAATATGAAGCCGGCACAGCAGGGTGCAGACAAATGCTCTCCTTTAAGAAAATACACAATGGCTAAGAGATGAGGGCCAAATAGTTTTCCCTATGTGCACCTGGGAGTCAGCTCAATACTCATCTTTTTAGAAATCTCTCACACCATTTTCATCATGACTTGAAGTCAAATGCTGAGGTTTGTACTAAAGCTGCTGAGAATCAAGGAAATTGACAGATGTAAAATTCAGTTATTATAGATCAACACTTAGACATCAAGTGTCCTTAAAAGTCTAGCAGATCAGCAATCACAGACACCAAGATCGGTTGTTTTATTCTATTTTCTATTTTTTTTTCTACAACTCATTTTCAATTTTATCACAGATGTCATAGTTTTATAGCAGCAGTTAAGTGCATGGAGTGAAATGTTCCCACTGTCTATATCTGAAAAGACCTAATCTGTTACCAAATACCTTCTTGAGAGCAGGGTGGAGTTAAAACCTCAGGGCTGAAGTAATTTTTGCCTGTTTTCTCTAATGTACCTTGACAAACAATCCAATAAAATAGGAAGTCATTACCTCATTGATTGTGAGCAACAACCCGAGACTCAAAGCATCTTAAGAAACAGAGCAAGCTACAAGAATGGGGCACATGAAAGAGGAACAGCTTGAACAATTTACTCACACATGATTCTCTAACCTCACAGGTATTTCAGTAAGACAGTGTTTATTACATTATGTATGTGGAATAATAAAAATTTATTCTTTTTAAAAAAGTTTACTCTCATATAAATTTCAAAAGGGAAAAATAACAGTGAATAGTCGCAGTTTTTCATTGAGAAAAGCTGTTTACATTTCCACAACAGCTACAAGGATGCAAATGAGACAAGACAGCCCCTGGAAAGTCTGCAGGGTTGTACTGCGAAGCCAGAAAGGAGTCTTTGAACTTGTCAACCTATCATGTTTCTGTACAAATAGTATTCAACCTCTGGGAGTCTTCCTAAAATTTAAATCTCCTCTGGATCTAAGTTTTAGAAGCATGAATAGCCTCCTGTCAACAAAGAGAGAAAGTTTTCAGTTCTATGATTAGAAAAGAAAACTGACTGATGTTATCTACCCAATTTTGCAGTAGCTTCCTTAGGCATACCCTGCCACTTTTTCTTTAGACACCACACAAAGCAAATCATACTTCCTGAAATGGAACATAAGTTAGTGAAGATCAACAGGTGTAATGGTCAAAAACATCTCCATTTCCACCAGAACCTTTCACTTAAATTTTATATTTTACCTACCTTTCAAAAAATTGTCTTCAAAGAACTGGGATGTAACTCTCTGAGGATAATTTACCCCAGCACCCCAAACAATCAGTGGTGTTAAAGTTTCTGAGGGATGACCAGCTCCATGGGATCCTAAGACACACCAAACCAAAAAAAAGTATAAATCTTAAGGCATGTGCTATAAAAACAAACAAAACCTACATGCAACAAAAATATGCACACATGTAGTAAGTTCTTGTTACAGACATACTAAACGCCTGTTACAGACAACTTATTCCAGCTTCACAGATTATTTCTATGTCACTAAAAAGAAAGGCTAAATTCGAGTTTCAAGTTGGGAAATCAGTATCAGTTAAGTCAAGACTATAAAGACACAACTTTTTATACTAAAACCCCCAAATTTTTCACATACAGAAACTAAAGCCATGGTATTTTGAAAGCCTCAACGTATAGATGAGTTACCTGCCCAAAACAGGTGCATTTGCTTATGCTGAGCATCTCCGTGAAACCAGGAACAGCTGATTTCAGTAAAATTAGGCACATGTGAAAAAAAAATCATATAGAACTGATCTCTCAATAAGAATTAGACTTCCACTTCAAAATGAGGAAGCAATATGCACTGCAACTCTCATCCTTTCCACAATGACAGAAGTTCATTTTTAAGGTTTTTAAAGTCTAGTAGCACAGTCCTTAAAAATTGATAAAACATTATTTTCTTCCCTGGGGAAATTGATTCCCTCCAGATGAACATATCAGCCACCAAAAGCAGGAAGGTTGACAACGATGACATCTCAGCAGCAGTTGTACTAAAGCAGGAGCCACACAAGCTTGAAAGAAATGCTGGTCATTGAACCCAGCGGGTGAGGTACCAGAGCAGTGAGATAACCCAGCCTCAAACGGAAGGACTTTGTTTGCAAACCCTATGTGGGTCACTGCATGCTCCACAAGATTACACATTTTCCTTGTATTTGCATAGACACAGGCTCTTCCCTGTCTATAAATACATATTTTAATAAATACAAAGGACAGAGAAAGCACAATGTTGTACAGCCTCAAGGCTATTTCCAATTTCATACCCAATTCTGTCCTTAAAACAATCACTGTGGGACAGCTGAAGAACCAACTCTGCTTACTTTAAACAGCCCAAAACTTAAGAACACAGTGGTCTGGGAATTAGATTTCTGATGTTCCTTGGTGGGCACTATCTGAACTCAAAAAACAGCATCAACTGCTCTTCTTTGCAGAACTTGGGAAAAGAGCTTATGAAGAGAGCACTTCCTCCATCTTCCAGGGACCAGGAATTATTTTTTGTATCAGTTATATTTTTATTACTGCCGGAGGAAAGTGATATCTTGGTGAGCTCACACTAGCCAAGCCACGACTCCATCAGCATTTCACTGAGCTTCTGCCTCCATGAATACTTTAAGACAGATACAGCTGAGAGAGGCAGCTGTATCCACTCCCTCTCTGTTATAAAGAACTAGGTTTCAATCTGACCTGAATAGCAAGAGGGGAAGAAAAATAATTATTTCCAGCTGGGTCAATTCCAGGTTCCACCCTCCCTGCACCATCCAAACAGACCTTTTCAGGGGAAAGGGGGAAAAAGGGTGCTGTTGTTTAGTTCTGTTTCATGGTCCAGCCTACCACAGAGTAGTACTTGTGCCAGGATGGAAGTAGGAACAAGTGGCCAAAGTGAGGGTGGGTATGGAACTCCCCTGTGCTGGTGGTCAGCAATTCCATCTGACATCAATTTAAAGCAAAATCATGGGATCAGACTGAGAAAGCAAGTCACTTCACTGGCTTTTACCAGCAACCACAATGTCTTTGATCATGTCTAATTCAGATCATATTCTTTTCCCTAATAGGTCCCCCCTGTCTTTCCAATGTTTAATTTGTTTTGAAACTGGTGCACATCCCATTGTGCAAATAACCACTGAAAGGCTGCAGCAGGGGCTGGTACTACCAACCAGCTCAAATTAAAGCTCCTGAACTATCATTTAGATGGCTCCAATAGGCCTGAGGAGCACCTCTGGGTTTGCTCTTGGATGCACTAAAGCCAACTTCAAAGTTATTAACGCTGCTGGCACAAGATCAAGCTTTTCCTTCAAGAGATAAAAAGATGGCAGAAAACTATGACAGACCAGTAGTTCCCAAAGCCAGAAGAAGTTACTCCTATCACCTTTTATTCCCCCTTCAAAGGATCCAGTACATAATGAGAACACCCCTGCAGCTCACTCTGGCAGCAAGGAAGGCCAACAGCACCCCAGGCAGTCTTAACGGGAGCATGGTATCAAGAGGGGATTATCCTCCTCTATTCAGTACCTGTGAGACAACCTCTAGACTAGATCCAGTTTTGGGCTTCTCTGGTACCAGAAAGACACCCATCACCTGGAAAAGTCTCAGTGAGGAGCACTTGCCCTGTAAGGAGCGGCTGAGGGACTGGGACTTGTTCAGCCTGTAGAAGAAATATCCTTGGGGAGGACATACCAGAGCATCCTGCATGTACCCCACTGCAAGGGGGTTTTAAAGGCCTTGCTGGATAAACCCCTAGCATCTGTTTCTGATTCCAAAGCTAATCCTGCCTTGAGCAGGTGGGTTAGACCTCCTGAGTTCCCTATGATCATAGATACAAAAAATATATATACACACCCCTTTCTTATAAAAAATTATGAAATAATTTCTTGAAACATACAAAAGAAATAGCAGAATTAAAATTTCATTGCAAGTGACAGTCAGCTCAATAGTAAATAATACTCAAAATGGACTATTTTGCAAATGAGCAGATGATAGGCTGATTTTGAATAAACATACAAATATTTTTGTTATCTCTGATGACAGAAAAAGTCTACATCCCTTCAATTGAAAAACTAGGGTTTCACACGCAGAGTAAGATGCTGACTGTTGTTTTGCCACAACCATGCCTGGAGCAGCCTTGGTTCAAAAGTATCACCGTCAGTAGCTGCAAACGCACAGCATTGGAAGAGAGACTTATCACTTTCACTGGCTGCACACAAAGACAGGAGTGTTCTTAAGATTCTTGAAAAAAAAAAAAAAAAAAAAGGAAGAACTAGGGAAAAAATGTCTAAATGAGCTTATGACTGTAAATTCTTCTCATCTGCCCTCAAAGCATTTGGCCACTGTGGCCATGCCCTTCATAAGTGCCCTCTGTGGGTATCAGCATGGCTGGCCCTGCCTCACTCTCATCTCTGTACTCAGCTCCTCCCCCTGTCTCCAACACCAATCTCCTCTAGAAAGATCACACAGCAGTCCCAGCCTTTCTGCTGTGCTTAAAAGGCCAAAATAAGCAAAAAGATTCTCCACCTCCCATAGAAGATCTCCCTGTAAAGTTTTTCACCAGCTCCTGGGCAGATATCCCACCGTTTCCAGGTGCTTTAGAGAACCAAAGTGAGAACTATATCTCCCAGAGGGGCTGGGACAAGACCAAATGGGCTGCTGGCAGCCAAATAACACCATCTCCTGCTTGAGATGGTTTTCTGCAGAGATCTTTCTGTCCCTGCTGGCAGTCACAGAGGAAGTTAAGCCTTAGTGTCTTTTTTCTGTTCAGATATGGAATGCAGCTGTCACAGCAATTTCCATGGATTTTCATACACAAGCACTTAGGACACCAAATCAAAGCAGGGGTTCCAAGGCTTCTCTTGGGACAGCGCTCTCTAATCATACACCAGATGCCCATAAACTCAACTGACTTGACACTTAAAAAGACTCACCCCAATCTGTCATTCCATGGTCAGAAGTTAAAATAAATGCAGTCTTTCCATCATTTCCATAGAAATTGTCAATCATTGAAGCAATTTCTTTCACACCCTCATCAACTTGTTTAATATTCTCCTGGTATTCCCTTGAAAAATAGGAAAAAAATGTTACGTTCAAGGTGAATCTCACACTTGGTACAAAGCAAGTCATCCATGGTCATAAAGCCCAGTCCTTTGAGTACAGACAGCTCAAATAAACCTCAAATAAACATCAAGCTAACAAAAGGCTTCCCAGATGTAAAATCACTGCTCCTCTGAGTCTTACTGACATATTTACTTACTTAAATTGTCACAGCACAGTTTGCAGATTACCAAAACCACAGTTTCAAATGGATTTATATTTCAAATCTGACCTGTCTTTGACATAAGACTATAATTTTATAACTCACAGCTGTCAGGCAAGTTAAGGAGAATGCTAAAATTAAGGAATTCTGGAAACCTCAGACACCTTAAATGGTAAGCTGCAAAAATTACTTTAAGCTGCTAACTAAATAGCAAAGAAAGATCTCACCATGCAGTCAGTGTTTTGAGATGTTTCATGGATCAGGACAGACCCCAGTTTTGTGGAATAAAGGCTAAATAAAAAATTTGTATATTTTTAGAAAAAGTGACCATGATTAACTTTTAGACAACTATTTTCCTATCTGTTGCTAAAGTCAGTTTTAAAACTCTGTCTTCAAAAAAATCATAATAAATGATCATTAGACATACAGCATGTATGAACTTCAGAATGATGTAGGAAATCAGAGAATTTTAAAAATATGTAGGGATCAAGAGAAAGACATAAAATCCTGCAAAGCAGGACATGAAGAAATGAGAAGAAAGTTCTCAAATAATGCACTTCAAGATGAATTGGTGGTTAGAACTGTTACTCTAAACTCTTCTCTTTGTTCAAGTGTAATAAAGAAAGCAAAAACATAATGCCAGAATTTGCAGCAATTATTGCTGAGCTTATTGTTGTCTATCAACTCAACAATACCACTTCAGCAGTGGGGTATCTGAAAACTGTATTCACTTTATGTTTAAAACTGTATTTCCTACATATCCTCTAGTTTATGTGTTGGCTATAACTAAGACAATCTGCTAAAAATCAGACTGGAGTACAGGAGTATAACGAGACATACTGTAAAGAGCAAAAATCTAGGTCATTTCTACAGTTGGGACCTCAAAAAACAAAATAACCCCAGAAGTTCAGAACGTAGGTAATGGTGACATACATGACCCCCAACACTACAAGTCTTGTTGCTGGCTTGATAAATTGCACTATTAAAAAAGTTACTATATGCATTTAAAACTAGTAAGAAAGATATGCTCAACATCTCAATTACCGTGAGTTTGGCCGATGAGCATGTCCATTGGTGTCTATGCCTAGCAAATGCAGGAACAGCACCACTTTCTCTTCATTCAGTGCAGAGAACAATGTTTGATTACTTCTGGAAGAATTAAAGAAGCTCTGTATGGAATAAGCCATTAATATATTAATATGAGTAAGATGGAAGAAGCTAAGCAGCTTATTAAAACTAAAACACTGTTGTTTCCATGTCAAAATACTAGTAGTTATCAGAGTTTAAAAAGAGGAAAAATAATGACTTCCCAATTTACTGCTTAGAGGACAACTACTATCAGTATATTCAGTCCAAATTTTCAGCTTATCTAAGACAACATTTCAGTTGAGGTGTTCTTTTGTTGTTTGAGGCCTTTTTTTCTTGGGTTTTTATTTGTTGGTTTGTTTTGGTTTTGTATGGGGTTTTTTTGAGTTTGCATAGGCACAAATACATCATCCCTTCTTTGCCTCCTGTATAAACAAATTGATGAACCATTCCTGAGTACTACTTATGGCTCTACACTTCTACTGATTTACTGAATTTAAACTGGAAGCAAAGGTCTCAAATACTCTTGGCTTTGGAAGAAGGTTCTGCAGGACTGAGATACCAGGCTACAAATTGTTTGCAGAAACTAAGTTAGAACAAAACATAACATGCTTTGCAAATACATGAACTACAGAACATACATCTGCCTTGCACATGTCCTACTTAAGCATCCCTGAGGCAGATGCCAGGGGAAGATTTTCCCCTCGGATTGAATGAGTCTTGACATGGCTGTTCTGTGTTAGACCAGCCACATTACAGCAATGCAAAATGCAGGCAGACAGCTATTCTAGCATCAGCTCCTCAGTAATAGCACTGCCCAAGGAAACAAAGTTGGGTAGGGTTTTAGTTCAAAGAGCATCTTTCAGTACACTAATGTAAGTGAGAGTGTCTCTGAACTTCACGCAAGAGTCCAGGGAAAATGCTGGTAGAGGCAGTGAACCATTTCTGCCACCAAAGGACAGGGCAGTCCCCCACACAGCTGTGACAGTGAGGGAGCTCTTAAAATCTAAAGCTCATACCGTGTGTAAACAAAAGTCACTGTACCCAGAGGAAGACCAGAGTGGCAGTGAGGAGATCACAGTGAGCTGTGCCAGGAAACCATGGCAATATGCAATTCCACTCTACTAACTCCCTGAAAAAAAGGCCTCAAACAACAAGCCGCATGGACTAATATTTGCATGCTCTCAGCTTCAGCTCTTGTCCAAACAAAATCATGACCAAAGTCCAGAGATATTTTAAATAAAGACACAAGAACAAAATCCGATTACATTAAATAGCAATATAATTATTTTAAAGGAGATTTTCATTTCCCACAGAGATCCATCCACCTGCACATATTTGACCACAGACTGAAGAAGCTTTCCAGAGCACACCAATAATTTTCAGGGTACAATAAAACTCTGTTTCCTTAATTTTAATTAAATACAAGGAAATCAAAACAAAGCATATCAAACCAGACAAACAGGAAATTCCCAAAATTAAATCCTAAAATGTAGATCAATATTAGAAGGCACATATTTTTCTATCACAGAATGATTAAGCAAAAGAAAAGTATTCAGAGGAAGGCAAGGCCTGAGCTTCTCCTCTCCCACCAGACAAGTCCCCATGATATACCAAAAGCATCCCACTTTCCCAGTCCCAGCCACCGCGTAAGCCAGACCAGCAGCAGCCAGAAGAGCTTCCTCAAGTTCTGGCCAATTACAAACAAGAAGATAAAAGGAAGATGAGTGCAGCCTAAGATGTGATGTCTTCCCCAAGAGCAAACAGCAAATTTTATCCCATGAAACTTAAAAAAAAAAAGGTTTACTAAAAAAAAACCCCAAAAAA
>VYZT01005917.1:0-50100 GCA_013400735.1 Pomatostomus ruficeps
GAATGTGCACAGCACCCCTGGAATGTGCTGGGGAGCACCCAAAGCTCTCCCAGCATCCCAGGTCCGTTCAGCATCCTCCGAGCGCTCCGCGGCTCCCGCGGCAGCCCGGGCGGTGCGAGTGGCCCCGGCTCTCGCTAGAGGGAGGCAGCGAACCGGAGAAGCCGCTCAGGAGCTCTCCCGGAGCTGTCCCGGAGCTTTCCCAGCCCGGAGAGGGACCCAGAGCCGCCTTTGGGGTCGGTCGGGGCTCCGGTCCCGGCTGAGGCTTTTCCCGAGCGGAACATCCCGGGAGCGGAGCTGTGCGGGGTCTCAGGGAGAGTTGGGCTGCTCCTGCATCCCGAAATTCCCCCAAATTGAAACTCACTCCCCTCCTCCGAGGCCGGGATGTGCCAGCACCTCTCCCCCAGGGATTTTTCCCTGCGCAGAGCTCCAGGTTTGAAGGGATCCAGGTTTAGCCGAGCTCTGCTTCAATCCTTCAATCATTTCTTCCCATCCCTGATTGTGCAGAGCAGAATCCCTGGGAATCAATCCTGTGTGGAGGAATTAAATTTGGGATCAGGGCAGGCCAAGCATCGCTCACGGGTGGTTCAGAGCAGCACAGAAAAGAGCAGCTCCCCTAAATTCATTATAAAGTGATTAATCCGTGACAACCACATCGTTAATTTGTTAATTGCCAGCCAGAGCAGGCAGGAATTCAGGAATAAGATGGATAAATCCATATTCCCACTGCACCAGGACCTCCTGAAGGAAAAAAGAACTGTGGAGCTGCTGGGAAGTGGTCTGGGAAGTGCAGAAAATTGAGGAGTTTGCCTCAATTCCTTCTCAAAATCGGTTTGATTTTGGATGGTTTTTAGCGGGGACATTAAAGTTTGAAAAGCTTTAATAAATAAAAAGTGTAAATAAATAAAGCTTAAATAAAAGCTTTAATAAAGAGCATTATTCATGGATACTCAGGTGTTATGCTGAGGCATAAAATACGGATGGATATACAAAATACAAAAATAAAATATAAAATGTGACCATTCTCCCCAGGTTTTCATTAAAAAGAAGCAATTTTTAAAACACAATAGAATCTCTATATTAAAATAATTTAAAAATTACTTTCCAGGCTGGAAAACTTGTTACACAATTAATGATTGGATGATAGAGGGATAAAGAATAAAAAGTTACAGAAAGTTGGTGCAAAAAGCCCTTTTTTGAGCTTTTCAGCGAAACCCCGAGCGTTTCTGAGGAAAAGCAGATATTTAAAAATCAATAGGGGGCAGGTGGTTCCACTTCCCCTCTGGCCTTAGGGAAAGGAAGGGCCCAGGGAAGGAATAAGTTCAATTTTTAAGGAAGTCTGACAAAAGGTTCGATTTTGAAACTCCAGGGTGCCTTTTCAAAGCTGATTTAGGGGAAAAAGCGGAGTTTCTGCTTTCTTTTCAGCGCTCAGGGGGGCGTTTTTGCTGCTCAGCTGCCAGGGCAGAAACTCCTCCAGCCGAGACTTGAGCAAAATCCCTCCTGGTGCAGCTTCCCAAGGAAGGAACCTTTGAAACGGATCTAATCCAATATTCCTGTGATTAACAGTGAAATTTCCAACCAGTTCAGGTGGCTCAAAGCCCTCTACAACCTAACCTGGATGTTTTTAGGGATGGAGCAGCCACCACCACTCTGGGCAATGCATCCCAGAGTTTTTCCACCTGCTGGGAATAATTTCCCTCCTTTTTATCTAATAAATGTTTGAAAAAACTGCCCGATCCCACCGATATTCCAGGAGATCCTGGGGCAGAGCTCCCAGAGGAACGCAGCACAGCTTTTACCTTCCCCATTGTTATTTTTCCTTTCAACACAGAATTTCCAGCAGCCCAGGCTGTTGTATCACCAAAAAAAGATGATTTTACCCCCAATAAACCCAGCCCTAAGCGGGTGCACGGTCAGAGTTTGTCCAACCGCCCCAGGCCGTGTTTGTCCCCAGCTCAGCAGCGCATCGCCCAGAAAGAGGAAATGGTTTGGAGGCTGCAAATCTTTTCTTTTTGTTTTCTTTTTTTGCAGATGAACCGAGTGTGAATTAAATGCTGAGCAACAGGGGAAGGAGTTGTGCACTGGGAGAAAGTTTAGCAGTGGTCAGGCAGTTCCCACGGGCGATTTTGTGCGGGAGGGGCTCAGCTGGGCTGCAGGACATGAGGTTTGGTGGAGGAAACGCTGCTGCAGTGGCGCCTCAGGGTGCCCAAACTGCTCCAGAGCTGTTCCTGCAGAACAACCAGCACTGGGATCACTGCTGGAACAACCAGAACTGGGATTTTTCCCTGGGAAAGCACCAGGTGATTCCTGCTGGAACAACCAGAACTGGGATTTTTCCCACCAGGTGATTCCTGCAAGGGGTTTGAGGTTAAGCCCTATGCCTTTAGAGCAGGATTGAAAAAAATTATTTTTCTTAATCCAGAGCTTTGCCAGAAGTGCACCAGAGATCAGGGAATGAGAGCAGCACGGAATCCTCGGGCTCTGGCCACCCAATGCCAGCCCACAGGGAGCAGCTGGGTGCTCCCAGATTTCCAGATTTCCTTTCGCTCTGGTGAAGGAGGAGAACACCAGAAGCAGCACCCCGAGGGTGTCCCCGAGCAGCCGTCCTGGGGTTGTTCCCATTCCCTGCGGGATGGAGAAGGGACAGGAGCTCATCCCAACGCTCCCCTCCCTCAGCTGCCCAACAATTCATCCCTCAGCTCCCACAGGCACTTCTCTCCTTGCAGATCAAGATTTTCCAAACAGAAAACCCCTGGGGAAGGGCAGAGGGGACACCCAGAGCCCCTTGAGGGGGGGACCAACAAGGCCTGGGGATGGCAATCCCCACTCCAGCTGTCCAGGAGCAGCCATCCCTCCACCAGAGGGGTTTCCGGAGTCCCAGTTTCCCTTCAGCTGCCCAGGAGCAGCCATCCCTCCACCAGAGGGGTTTCTGGAGTCCCAGTTTCCCTTCAGCTGCCCAGGAGCAGCCATCCCTCCACCGGAGGAGTTTCTGGAGTCCCAGTTTCCCTTCAGCTGCCCAGGAGCAGCCATCCCTCCACCAGAGGAGTTTCTGGAGTCCCAGTTTCCCTTCAGCTGCCCAGGAGCAGCCATCCCTCCACCAGAGGGGTTTCTGGAGTCCCAGTTATCCCCCTCCAGCTTCCAGAGCAGGGAATTTCTGCTCCGTTGCAGCTCCTAAAGCAAATCCACCAGCAGCCATTAACTCCAACACAGCTCCCCCCCGGCTTTAGCTCAGGAACAGCCTCCTCCCAGCACTTCCAAGGGGTGCAGAGCACATTTTGAATAAAATCTGGGGAATAATCTGCCCTGCCAGCTCTAGCAGCAGCTGGGAGCAGAAAGGAGCAAGCAGCTGGCTCGGGCAGGGCAGCAAACACCGACAGCCCTCGGAGGGTACAGCCTGACAAGGCACAGGAGCTGCTCCAGCCGCTGAAGTGTCAGAAAAAAATAAATAATAAAAATAAATAATACTGCTACAGCAACAGCATTTCCTTCCCTCTGCTCCTAATTAGCCTCATTAGCCACAGCAAGGTGCACCCTGCTGAATTTAAAGGGCCTGTGGTTAAATGGGTGAGTGGTAGAGGTGTCTATATAAAGGTGAGGGGGTTTTTGCTTGCTAAGTCGTAGAAATAGGGTTAAAAATCTTGGTTTAGAGGTAGAGCTACTGCTGCTGTAGGTGCCTGGAATAATTCTGTTTATTGGCTGTGATTTCTAGAGGTGACAATAGGGAAATATAAAATACACCTGCAAAAAAATCCCGAGGAGAGCTACGGCAGAGAGTTGTGATTGCTGAGGGGATTTTGATGTTTCTGCTCCAGGCAGAAAATTCCTGAGAGCAGAAAATGAGCCCCAGAGCAGGAGGGATCCGCTAGAAAACCATCCAAGCCCAGCTCCCTGCTGGCTGGGGTGTCTCCGGCTGTGACCTCTGTGACCAAAACTTGCAGCAGCCACAGATTTAGAAATTTGCCCAGATTTATTGTTTGGTGTGACCCAAGCTGAGGAATAAACTCAGGGGGGAAAGGAGGTTGGACTTTTAATCCCCAGTGGTTCCTTTTAACCTTAAAATTCTGTGATTTATGAAAAGGGGACCTTGGAGTTGTGAGCATAATTCCCCCAGGGCCCTGCTAGGACCTTCCCTGGGGCTGGGATCTGTAGGCCCTGTCAGGATACAGCTCAAAGTGCAATAGAAACATTTTCTCAGCCCTGCAGAGTTTCCTGCAGCAGCAGCAGTGACTCGAACTTTTTTTTAAAATGCAATTTTGTGTCTGTCCTGGGCAGCCAAACGCCCTGGCTGGGAAGGGAGCGCTCCAAGCCGGGTTTCGGGAGGGAACAAGCACGGCTTTTCTGCTCTTGGGGAAGCTCTGGGTTGTTTTTCGGGAGGGAACAAGCACGGCTTTTCTTCTCTTGGGGAAGCTCTGGGTTGTTTTTCGGGAGGGAACAAGCACGGCTTTTCTGCTCTTGGGGAAGCTCTGGGTTGTTTTTCGGGAGGGAACAAGCACGGCTTTTCTGCTCTTGGGGAAGCTCTGGGTTGTTTTTCGGGAGTTCTCGAGGCAAAGGTGCGAGCAGCCGCTGGGTGGCAATCGCCATCCGGCTGCAGCTCCCAGCCCGCAGCCCCGGGCCCGCCGAGCATCCCTCCCCTTCGCCCCGCATGCAAATTGGGGAACATCTGGCAGCGAACGCTTATAAAGATAGCCCTCAGCTAAGCAAATACAGGAACAGGGGCTCGACCAAGCTGTCATGTAGTTAAAGCTTTTTTTTTTTTTTAATATATAATTATGCTTTTTTTTTATTTTTTTTCCAGCGCTCATTTGCCTGTTGTTGTTCGCCCTGCTGCATCTTGCTGGGGTTTATGGCCTGTCTGCAGGGACTGCGGGGTGGCACGGTGGCACAGAACCGGTTGGAAGGGACTTTAAACACCATCCAGTCCCAACTCCCTGCCACAGGGACCTCCACTAGACCAGCTTGCTCCAAGCCCCATCCATATTTGTCTTCATCCTTGCAATTTATTTATTTATATAATTATAGAATTATCTTTAAAACTTCGACTCTGCTGTCCCTGGCTGTTCTGAGCGGGGCTGGGTGTCCCTTGCAGCGGGGCTGGGTGTCCCTTGCAGCGGGGCTGGGTGTCCCTTGCAGCGGGGCTGGGTGTCCCTTGCAGCAGGACTGGGCTCGCCAGCATCCCCGGGGCACCCGGGCAGTGCTCAGGGGTTGCTCTGAAATGCAGCCAAGGCGTTTGTGCAATTCCTGCTCGCTCTCTGCAGGCTGGGCTGGGGTTAGCACTGAAGGACTGGGAAGGAAATCTGCGGTCTGGGAGTCTGGAGGCTGCTTGGGTGGGAGCTGGAGGGGATTCACTGTGATCCTGCTCCCTGTGCAGCCTTGGTGAACCCCTCTGGTGTCCCCCACCAGTGCAGTGGGACCTCAGCACAGCTCTGGCCTGGGCAGGAATTTTGAGGGCAAGGGAATGTCTGAAACCCCCAGAGCACTTCAGGTGCCCTTCCAGTGAGTTCTCTCACTTATTCTACAGAACAATCTGGTTTAGACCCAAACCTGGTGATTCAAGGCTAGCTCAGCAAGAGGCAAAGCAGCACTCAGACCATCCCTTGGGCTGGGGCTGCATAGATCTCCACTGCAGCTTCTAGAGACGCTTCAGCACCAGCGTTCCCCTGACAGCAAACCTGCAACCATCCCAAACCATGCTGACAAAAAACCTGCAACCACCCCCTTCACCCCTGAATCACACCAACAAACCTGCAACCACCCTGAACCATGCTGACAACAAACCTGCAACCACCCTGAACCATGCTGACAACAAACCTGCAACCACCCCGACAACAAACCTGCGACCACCCTGAACCATGCTGACAACAAACCTGCAACCACCCCGACAACAAACCTGCGACCACCCTGAACCATGCTGACGACAAACGTGCAACCCTGAACCACCATGATGAAAAATCTGCAACCACCACCTTCATCCCTGAACCACACAGACAACAAACCTGCAACCACCACCTGCAACCCCGAACCACCATGATGAAAAATCTGCAACCACCACCTTCATCCCTGAACCAAACCTGCAACCACCACCTTCATCCCTGAACCACCCTGACAACAAACCTGCAACCACCCTGAACCATGCTGACATCAAACCTGCAACCATCACCTGCACCCCTGAACCACACAGACAACAAACCTTCCAACATCACCTTCATCTCAGAACCACCCTGACAACAAACCTGCAACCACCCCAATCCACACTGACAACAAACCTGCAGCCACCACCTTCACCCCTGAACCAAACCTGCAGCCACCACCTGCACCCCTGCCTCACAAAGGTGCCCTGCCCAGGCCTTGGATTGTGCAGCCAAGGCTGGGTTTGGGGAGCCCCACGCTGTTGGGTTGGTGGCCATGGATGACACCCCAGAGCAGACACTCCCAGCCACCTCTTCCCCCTGTCCCCAAACCACTGCCCAGCGGGAAGGAGGCGATGGGGCAGCATGGCTCGGGTGCCAGTGAGTAAGAGGCTGTGGTTCCCCTCTGGTTTGTGGGGCCGAGCAGCATGGTTGCGATGCTGCGATAGGTGCTGGGAGTCCCCGCTGTGGTCAGCGCTGAAGAAATAGAGCGGTGGAGCAGGCAGAGAAATCGCAGCGGGTGGTGGAGTGAGGAGAACCGAGGAACTGCTGCCATGGGACAGCTCCAGGTACCTGGGACTGGGGCAGGAGGAGCAGAAGGGGCACGACGGGAGAGGGGGCTGGTGCAGGGGCATTGCCAAGGCTGATGGTGCTTATCCGAAATGGGGAAAAGGGGAGACTGGCGTGGAAGAGTGGACACGAGGAGGAATGAGGAGGAAAGTTTAAGAAAGGGATGAACAGAGCAAGGTGAGACATCTTTGAGCCATCTTTGCTGTCACGTGCAAAGTGCCCCTCTGTGGGTTGGGATGAACTCACCAAAGGGGCCAGCGATGGACGTGATGCTCCAGTGAGGGGTGATGAGGGGTGACCAACACCCCGTTTCAGTTCAGGGGAGGAACCTTTTTGATTCCTGAGAAGAACCCAGATTTTTCTGGGATATAGTCCAAGCAAACCTCCCCAGCACGGCAGCCAGGCTGCCTCCTTCTGGGGTCACCTCGCCTGGTTCCAGGCGGCCCCGCTGCCACCCTGAGCACACAGCAAAGCTCGTGTTTGTCATCGCCTCAGGGACAGGAGCTGTTTCCGACTCCAAGAACAACATTAACCATGGAACCCTCTCGTTCTTATTGGGTGAAGGCACCGAGTGAAGGATTTGCATGGGCGTGGCATTCCCAGAAGGGGAGAAGCCACCACCTCCGCTCTCCACACTCCTGGACACGTTGCCCTAAATCAGCCGCCCCATTTCTCATGCTAAGCGTTAAATGGAAAAATTCCTTCATGGCTCACAAGAACTTCGCTCGTCACCAACATCTGCTCCCAAAGTTTGGCTGCCAAAGTTTCCAGGAAACTTTTTATCATATTTGCTCAGTGTTGCAACTCAGTGGCACATTTTAGGAGAGAATCTCGAGAAATTAAATCCCAGGTTTTAAAACCAAGCAAATGATCTGACAAGGGTTGGGTGGAAGAGACGTTCAGGCATGAAGGGATTTTGTTCTGTTGGTTTTCAGACATGGAAACCCAACCACAACAAACTGTTGCTCGGGCTCTCTCAGCTCAGAAGGTGACAGAGGTTGATTTCAGAGGTGGTTTATGGCCAGCTGAGCCTCCAGGCCCTTCCAGTTCCCCTCCAGATGCCACCTCAGGTGACATCAGCTGGTCATGGCCGCAGAGGTGGCTTCACGGGCGGCGGTTGCAATTCTGGTTCTCAACCAGCCTGACCACCAGGTCCTTCCCGTGAACCTCCAGGAGATGTTATCTGAATTGGCATCAGCTGCTGGTGTCTGCAGAGAGGTTTGATGGGAACAGGAGCCCTGCGCGGCTGTGCCCATGTGGAAGTGAGTGAGGGCCCTGCTGCAGTTTCATGCAGGTGGAACCAAGAACAACGGGAGGCACCAGCACCGAAAGTCCTGTCTTGGTTTCAATGGTGAACCACACGGTTTTGTTGTATTGTTTTTATTCTCGGGCCCAAAAATGACTCCCATCTGGTTATTTCCCCCCGAAACCGCCGCGAATCGGCACCTGGCCAATCGGAGCAGGGCTCCTCGCCCAAAATTCCGTTCTTCCCTTTTATGGTCGTGATCTGGCCTCTCCAAAGATAAAAAAAGGTGGGTACAGACCACGCCGAGGTGCGGGCGGTTGGTTCCACGTGACAGGTTGTCCCGTGACCTGCTCCCCTCAGGCCACCGCAGGGCCGGAAAAGCGGAAAAAACCCAGCGGGCAGAAGGTGATGACACTTTTGGGCTCAAAAAAATAGACATCTGAGGTGGTGAGACACAGAGAGCTCCATGGATGTGGTGTTAGACCCCCTGACCACCCCTGCTAATGAACACCCGCTAATTGGGGCCTGGAAAACAGGACTGGGCACCATGACTGGCAGTGAGTGGGGTTCTGGGGAGAGTTTCAGGGCTTGGCCCTGAGTTGGGTCCTCATTGCTCTTGTTGTCCAACTGCTGTGGGAGAAGAAATCTAACGGAGAGAGCTCCATCCAGTGAGGGAAGGTTTTCCTCCTCCCAGCCGTGACCATGGGAGCTGACAGTCACTGATTTCTGTTCATGGTTCATGGTTTCTGTTCATGTTCATGGTTTGGTGGCGTTTCCAGCCCTCAGCCTCAAAGGCCTTGAGATGCAACCCCTCAGGCCCACCAGGATGGATTCATGATCAAAGCCTGATCTGAGGTTTGCCTGCAAATTCAGGGTCCTGGCCGAAGACTACAGAGGTCAAACCCCACAGCCAAGTGCCCACCCAAACCTGCCCAGAACTGGAGGTGTTTGGATTTTTAGAAGTTTTTGAGTTTTTCCCGGTTCCCGACCAGGTGATTTCACATCAGTCTCTGCTCATCTCATCCTGCGCTCAAGAGGGGCCCATAAACAACGAGCCAAAAGGAAACCCCTGCCCACTCTGACCCTGGGCAGCCTCCCTGGGGGCCTTTAGGAGATTCCGACAGGATTTGCAATTATGGGGTCTTTTCAAGCAGGGTGAGCTACCAGAAGGAGTCGTGGAGGATCAAGGACCCAAATCCTGCTCTCTGACCAGGCAACTCCACCAGATCCCCATCCACCCACCAGCTCTCACCGTGCAGCTGCCTCGTCCTGCCCTTCCAAAAATGCAAAACATTTCACAAGCGCGATCCCTCGGCGTAATTTGTGACTCTCTTAATTCCACTCTCAGACAGGAAAAGAAACAAATTACTGGAAGAGGCAAAGCACCCTCAGAGCAACATTTGACTCCTGTCTGAGCCAATCCCTAGTCTGGGGCAGCCCTGTAAGATAAACAGATAAACTCCCTGGAACGCGTTTATTCCCAGCACCCTGATGCGTTTCCTCATACTGGTCATATTTAAAACTCCTCTCCTGGCATGAGTGCATTCGAGTATTTGGTTAGAAGGCGGATTCCTCTGCCAAGCAGGAAAAAAAAAGAGGTGACTTTGCTTAAAGAGGATTTCATGGCAGTCGTGCCAGGCCCAGGCTGGGTTTTTGTCACTTTAAAGCTCTGTAACCGAGGCAGGAAATTTCATATTAATGAGAGGAGAGCAGCTCTGAGTTTCACCAGCCTTTCCAGGGCAGCACAGCCACCCCAAAGCTGCGGAGGAGATCTCATTTCTCTCACACGCTGCCTCTGACAGTCCCGTCATGTAAAATTAGAACATGGGAAGTTTCAGGAGCGAATTCTCGAATGTGCTTCAGCTGCAAGAAGCAGAAGACATTAATACCATGGGGAAAATCTCCTCCCAGGCTGAAACTCTTGTCTTGACAAATGAAGAGAGAAACGCTCTGCCGAGTCATGGGCGCGGAGAGCGGGGAAGCACAGAGGAGGCCGAACATTTAATCTCCAAAATTCTCGACTCAGATTTCCACGGCTCTCCATACCAAAAGCGCAAACACTCGTGCAATTCCTGCTCTGCCAATTCCTGCTCATTAAAGGGATGCAGCGACGGCAGAGGCAGGAACAGAAGGAGCATTTCTGGGCAGCCGATTCAGCCCCGAGACTCTGTCTGCGAAGCCTGGGTAATGCCACTGTATAAATTCATGAGCCCATTCCTCTGGGGAGCCGGGCTTTAGTGCCAAGAGATATTGCGGAATTACAGCAATCAGAAAACAATAAAGAGCTTGGGAAAATGCTGATGAGGGAAAGCGGAGAAATTAGGGTAGTTAGAGAGACAAATGAGAAGGAATAAAACGCAGGTATTAAATAATTGGTGGGAGGCGGGAGGTAGATTAAGAGCTGTTTTCATGGCTGGGACTCGGAGCACAAGGAACCATCAGACGAGAGGGATGGATGGGAAATCCAACCCCCCCAAAGGGCTGCACTTGGCAGAGGTAATTAGAGCGCTGGAGCCACCAGCTGAAGAGGTTCACGTGAGCAGCAAGAATTCCGTGGACTCTGCCACTGCCAGCAACAAAAGCGGCTCGGAGAGGCCTTTCAGAAACCCAGCCCGGCCCCCGCCTCTCTCTCTCGCCCTTTTCCTTTCAACATCTGCAGGGAAGCGGCCGCTGGACCACAAGGCTGAAGCAAGAGCCTGATGAAGCCTTGGCGTTGGCCAAGAGAGGCCTCAGCCACACCGGGGGCTCCTGACACCCCACAGCCTTGACCCACCCCGTCCCGCAGATATTCCAGATCAACCCCATTATTCCTCCCCAGGGATGACCTTAGCCCGGCAGATTTCTGGGAATGCAGCGCATGACAGCTCGTTAATGTTCAACTCCAGATTGGGGGGTTTGCTGCTATCAGAGCCCGGGGGAGGCAATATTCCCCTGAGCCCTGATAAGAGATAGCACATCCTACTCCAGGAGTTAAATAATTGGGGATTAAATAATCAGGGGTTAAAAATCACACTGGAGCTGATGGGGTTTATGGCCTGGCTTGCTGACTCTTTGCCCCATATTAATATAATCCTATAAACCAAACCCTAATCAAGAAGAAAAGTGAGAGTCCCTAATTGCAGCCGTGGTTTTACAGGAGCAGAGGGAAGCACAGGTGATTATTCACCCTTTTAGGGTGAGGTGTACAGTACTTGTTTGGGTTTTTTTTCCCCGTAAATCTCCAGCTCCCGGAGTCCTGTCGTTACACGAGAACGTCACTCTTCCTTTTTTTGAAAAACAAGAACTGCCACGGCTCCCCGAACGGAGGGACAAGACACAAATGGGTATTTTTTAGAGATTGTGCCTTTTAACCCAAATTTCCTGGTATCTCTCAGACTTGTGGCACTCTAGAACATCTTGATTTTTTTTTTTTTTGCATAATTCCTGACCTTGGCAGAAGCACAATGAGATGGTGGCCAGCGAGATAAAATAACTGGGGTGATTAATGCTGCCTCTTTAATTGTGATGAGCTTTATAAACAGCTTGACCTCGGAAGGCAAGAGCTCGAAAGTGAAAATAAAAGCCAGGACAAAGGTCACTTATTCCACGCTGGGAGCGCAGAATCTGCTTGGCTTTCACAAATCCTCTCCCAGAAGTTTTATGAATGACTTGTCAGATTTCTTGGTGACTCTCACGTCCCCAAACGGCCTCCAGCTGCTTGGACCAGTCCAGATCCAGCACTCAGGGATCCCAAAGTGGGACGGACAGGCCAGGGGCAGCCCCATCCCTGCACCATGAGTTGAAAATGTGATTTCCTCTCCATGTCATTGCAAAACTTCCAGGTGAAGAAGTATTTTTAAGGGAAGAAGGGAACGGCTGCAATCTCTGCATTTCCAGATTCTCTCCACCTCTGCAAACATCAGGAGGCGACATTTGAGGGAGAACAACCCAAACACTGAGGGCCTTGACATTCAGAGCTGCATTGCAGATGTCCTTCTCTAAACAGGATTTTTCATTCAGGAGCAGCAGCTCCCTCTGTTCCTTCCTCCTTTCCTACAAGTTAAATAAACCCCAAATTCCTGGAATCTCAGCTTCTCATTCATTTAATTGAGCTGCAGCTTCAAAATCCCATTGTGTCTTGAGTTTTTCTCCTTCTGGCCCCATCAGTTTGCATTAATACCAAAGGCCAATTTTCCAGCAGCCACAAAGTACCCGGAATTTAGGATCTCATTTTCTCCTCTGTTATTCTCCTCTCTCCAATGAGCAAAATGTTTTCCTTTTGGTGAGGAGAAAATATCACACGGTGCAGGACTTCTGTCACATCCTGGGGGCCAAAGGACACCTGAAACAAGGTTTTCTATGTGGGGTGAGAGGTTTTTTTAGCTCATAACCCATGGGATAAAATCACAAACATCTGTAGATCCCAGCACCTGCTCCATCTCCTGGAGGTGCCACCAGGTGTCCTTGGAGATTGGGATTTTGTGGGATGTGCCCGGTCTGGAATGGAGCCACCTCACCAGTTTTGCCTTCATCTTCTGTGGGGGTTTTTCTGCTCTCTGGAAGGTTTCAGACACAAAGAGCATTTCCCCGAGCCAAAAATAGGTTTTCAAATGTCTGATCATTTTCGGGGTGCCTGCAGAGAGCTGCTGCGAAAGCTGTGGTGCGCCAGGGACGCATCCTGGCCTTGACTGGTTGGGGTCAGTGAGTGGAAACACCAATAACCCACAGGAAAAAGAAAAAATTGGTGGGAACAGACCCCAAAACCCCTCATTCCCCTGGTGTAGCTGTGCACAGTGGGTGATTGACTTTGTCAAAGTCTGATTGACTTAGAATTTTTTGAGGTGCATGAGCATCCTCTGATGGGAAACCCAGACACTCCTTACAATTCCTGGTGCTCTTTAGGGAATTTTGACTTGGTTTGCTGCAGGTTCGCTCACCCCTTCTGATGCCTGATCAGAGGCTCCCTGGAACAGAGGCCAGAGAAGATGAAGAGAATAAAATGGGGATTTATTGCAGGGCCTTCAATAGGGACACCTCGGGCAGTCAGAGCCTCTCCGGGAGAGGCCACACCCAAGATGGACCCCGGGGCACCAGTTTGCTCCACTTGGATCAGTTTGGATCCATTCCCAGATCAGGGTTCATTCTCCAATGACAATTTCAGGGGATGATGGAATTGAGCCCAAGTCTGTCCCCCCTTTTAGAGGCTCCGTTTCCATCTTTGGGGGCCTGGGCCAACGAGGTGTCCTTGAGTGCAGCCTGGAGAGGATTTGTTGTGTCTGAGCAGGATGGGAGAACAGGAGTTAACAGATTATGGAGTTTGAGAGTTACACTAAAGCAGTGCAGGAGCTGAAAAATAGAAAAGCTGAATCTCAAGGCATCACTTCCACGGCGCCATCACCCAGGAGAAGGCCCCAAGCAGGGCAGAGGCCACCAGAGCCGTTTGATTCCTCGCAAAGGCCCTTCAGGCCTGGCTGGAGCTGAGTTTCCTTTTCTGCGAGGGCGCTGGAGCCGATGCCAAGAGCGCACAACTGGTGTTGCACAACCCCAGGCCAGCGCCGGCTCCCAACCGTCAGCGCTCGGCAGCAGCGGCAGCGGCGGCGGGAGGGGAGGGTGTGCAAAGCCGGTGCCTTTTGCGGCCCCCCGGGCTCTTTTTTTACTTTAGAGAAGTTGGGTTCATCCCTAAGTTCCTCTCCCACAGATTGTTCCTGTTGTTGTCGCTGTTGTCGCGGATCATGTGGCTCCTTGGGGTGACCTGGGCGCAGGGCGGCCGGCGGCGGAGAGCTCCTGGTGCCTGCCTGGG
Source organism: Pomatostomus ruficeps (assembly GCA_013400735.1). NCBI lineage: Eukaryota > Metazoa > Chordata > Aves > Passeriformes > Timaliidae > Pomatostomus > Pomatostomus ruficeps. The sequence continues at coordinate 13,718 of VYZT01005917.1, forward strand.
TGGGGACATTGGGGACATTAGGAGCAGAGGTCCCTGTGCCTCCACAGCCGGGAGCTTTTGCCTCTTCGCCATCTCCTCACCCTCACCCCATCCCTTTAGGAACCTCTCTTCCTATTTAACTTCCTAAATACGAAGCTCTTTCTGTTCTTCCGCCACCCACCTTGGCAGCAGTGCCAGGGAGAAACTCCAGCACCCCAAAAAGCTGTGCCCAAGCAGAGATTTCCTTTTTGGGGAGCATCCCTTGCCCACACTTGGCAGGAAGGGCAGAGTCCTGGTTAAAGGTGGAATCTTTCAGGTTTTTATCTGCTGCATCGGCTGGGTTCAAATTCCCGGCTGTTTGGGTGCAATAAACCCGCATTTATTTGTGGAATGGGGTTTACTCGAGGGTTCAGCCAGGAAACCAAGCTGCAGCCCTGCTTTGATGCACACCCAGGCACGGCCACCCCACCAAAGTCACCCCTCTCGGTCCCTGGGGTTGCAGGGTGGCCGCAGAGGACACCAAGCTGGGGGCAGAAGGGACAACACTCAGAAAATCTTGGAATAATCCGAGTTCCAAGGCACCCACAGGAATGGGCGAGCCCAGCTCCTGAGTGTGCACAGGACAACCCCAGGGTTTTCCAAAGCCATGTCCCTGCTCCCAGGGACATCCCCAAAACCGGCCCGGAGAGCTTTAAAACCCAGAGGCAGCACAGCCCAAAGCTTTGCTGTGAAATAGGTGATTAACAGGTGATTAACAGGTGATTAACAGGTGATTAACAGGTGATTAAGAGGGAATGAGGCAGCTCCTTGGGCTGGTTCTAGAGGAGCAATTTCCCACAGCGCTCCCTTCGGAGTTACTGTGCTCAGATGGGCACTCAAGGTTTTTTTCTACATTTTCCACTGCTGGATCCCATTCCCTTTGCCTCCCAGCAACACCGAGTGGATTTTAGCACAAAAATCTATTTTTCTGAGGGAAAAAAACCCCAAAAAGCAGCGCAGATGCTTGGCAGTGGAGCAGACACTCAGAGACAGGCCCAAACCCGGGCCCTGCACTCACAGGTGCAAACCCATTCTGGGGAATATTTGAAATTTTCCACGCCAGTGACCAATTCCTGCATTAACTGGATGGATTGACAGCACAATCCTGGCTGGAGGGAGCTGTCGGCGAGTCAAAGGAGGAAAATTGGTTATTAAATAAGAGCAGGAGGAACAATAACAGCGAGACTCTGACCGGGCCGTTACGTTTATGGCTGCAGCACGTGGGGAAGGGGATGGAGGCGTGCAGGGAGAAGGGACAGAGCTCAGACAACGCCAAATTTTGCAAAATCTGCAGCAAGGGGTGCTGGAGGGTTGGATTTGCTGTCTCACAGCCTTTAATTGAGCTGTAGGAGGTGGTGATGGAGAAGGCCCAGCCAGGATTGTCACCTCCGTCACAGCAGGGTTGGCATAGCAGTGGGAATTTATGGCAGGAAAAAAACAAAACTAAACAAAACATAGCAATAAAAAAAAAAATTTTAAAAAAATTGAAAAGTCATGAAATCAGAAGTTTCAGGGTTGGAGGAAGGGACAGGGAGATGATTCCCAGGGGAATAGCCCCACACTGAGCCCTCGGCTCTCCATCCTCCGAGCGAGCTGCACAAAGAACATTCCCAAGGCTCAGCAAGCTGCTTCCCAAGCTGCCAGGACCCTCCTGCACTGGAATTTTCTCCTCTTTCTCCACATTTTCCCTCAGTAACACACGTTGGGCCCAGCTGGCTTTTGCAGGACCGTCCCGTGGTGACAGAGCAGCGACGATTTGGGGAAGTGATTTTCCACTGAAGCTTTCTCTGGGGAGAAGAGCACCCGAGGCAGGGCTGGATCGAGCCAGGGAGCTCAGCCTGCAGGGGATGGGGGAGAAAAGCTGCTCCATTCCCTCTTTCCCACCTTTTGAGGGCATTCCTGCCCTCATGCTGCCTGGGATGCACATCCCTGGCACAGATCTCCCAGGGGAGCATTCCCCTTCACCCTCCCAGGCTGAAAAATGCTGGGGAACAGGGGGCACCATCTCCATTAAATGGGGCAGTGCACAATTCCAGGTTCCTCCAGCACTCAGGGCCATGGAAAAATCCCACCTGCTCGTGTATTTATATTTTTTGTTGATTTTTCTCCGTCTAACAACAGCCTGTGGTTTTCCCACTCAACACAGGCTCTCAGCAGCTCTGCCAGGCTGATGCCAGACTCTGCTCTCAGTCAATCAGCCCTAATTAACACCGGCTCTAATGGTTCTCCACGGCTGGGGATTCTTCCTGTTCAGACAGAATATTCCCACTGTTCACTTCCCAGGCTGGGCTTGTTATTTCTAGCGAGATCTTTTCCCCCGTGAAGGAGGAAATCCAGAAGGGTTTGAAGCTCCTAATTTCCAAGATTTGCTCAGAAGTCGTGTTTTTCACGCTGTCATATTTATTACAAACAGAAAACCATTTTTTTCCCCCAAGCAAATACCAAGAATAAGCAGCTAAAACAGAAAATCAACACCCTGAACAAGTCCCTGTGATCTCAGCTCTGCGTTTAACAACGCTGGGATCGGGATATTTGCATTTTGTTAAGGCGGGAGCAAAGTTTGTAGCAGCAAAATAATTCCCAGGCTCCCTGCAAAATCCTCAGTACAAACATTCCCGCTTTGAATGATCCAGAGGGTGGCTTTGGGGGTGGAATTTAAAGGAATCCGCACAGAGAAATGTTTTTAGCCCCTGGAAATGCCAAGGAAATATTCAATATGGGCAGAGGGAGGGGTTTGGCTGGGAAGTGCACAGGACTGGGGAGTGTGGGATTCATGGCAGACATCAAGGGATGCACGAGGGGTTCTCCATGAGCCTTTATGGTCCATAAAAATAGAGGAAAACCCTCTGGGTTTGTTATTGGGGAGCTTAATCTGATCTAGAGGAGCGGTTGGTGTCCTGGAGGAGCTGTCGGTGTCCTGGAGGGTTTGTGGTCGTTGCTGCTTAGAGGAGGGATGATTTAACGAGCTCATCCCAACCCGGAGCAGGGGTAGCATAGGATTTATAGGATCATGGAGTGCTTTGGGGCAGGGCCACCTTCCCAATGGGTCTGTGATCCCACAGGCACAGGGGATGTGTGAGGGCAGCACAATGTCCCACCCGACCTGCTGGAGTGAGTCCAGAGGACACCAGCATGACCAGAGGGAGGAAAAGATGGGAGAATTGGGATTGCTCGGCCTGGAAAAGAGAAGACTCGGGGTGATTTAATTGTGGCCTTCCAGGGCCTGAAGGGATCCCACAAGGAAGGTGGAGAGACCTCAGACAGGAGCTGGAGTGATGGGAAAGGGGGAATGGCTTCCCACTGCCAGAGGACAGCAATGGATGGGATATTGGGATATTGGGAAGGAATTCCTGGCGGGGAGGGTGGGAGGGCTGGCACAGGGTGCCCAGAGCAGCTGTGGCTGCCCCTGGATCCCTGGCAGTGTCCAAGGCCAGGCTGGATGGGGCTGGGAGCAGCCTGGGACAGTGGGAGTTGTCCCTGCCACAGCAGGGGTGGCACTGGATGAGATTTAAGCTCCTTTCCATCCCAAACCATTCCAGGATTTATGATCAGCATCCCAGAGCTGCTCTGGCTGTATCCCCTCCCCACCTTGCCCTAATCCCACCCTCCCTGGCCAAAATCCCCCCAGAGCCAACCCAAGCAGAATTTCAGTGCCATTTCAGTGCCAAACACCCTCACCCTCCCCACCCCGTGCCCGTGTCCCGGCCGGGAGAGCGGTCGGAAAATGAAAATGAAGTTTCCCTCACAGCAGAAGCACCAGGGTGAGGGTGGGGGATTATTTTGGGTGCCAGGTCCAGCCAAGCAGAACCAAGGCCGGGCTGTCCCCGCCTTCGAGCAGCACCCGTGGCGTTCTCGCCCCTCTCTGCCGTGGTTCCTGCCAGCACCCAGCGGTGCCAAGGGGGTTCTGTCCCTCATCCCCAGCTGGGTGGGATCAGAGAGGCACCCAAACCCCACCAGCATCACCTCAGCACCCCCAGGAAGATCAAAGGGTGATCTTCACACACAGCCAGAAAAAAAAAAAAAATCTCTATTTCCTTACAAGCTCCATGATTTCAACTCAAATCTGGTTTTTTTTTTGCCCCCCTCACTGTGGCTTCTCGCATGCAAGGAGCCCTTTCTCGGGAAAGCCGTGGCTCAGGGGGGATTTTGCGGGGTGGCTGCCCTGCCCTGAGCTGTCCCCACAGAGGGCTGGAATGGGGAAACGCTCCTGAGGTGCTGAGCCGCTTTTGGAAACATTTTTAATTTTCTTTTCAGCGTTGCGCTGCCTCGTGCCTTCACGGGAACGCGTGGGAGCCTTTGGGCGCTGAGCGTTTTCATGAAGGAACAAGAATCCTGTTTTTTTTTTACAGCTCTTCCTCATCGCCCAACCCCAAAGGGAAGAAAGGAGATTATTGCCCGGGAGACAACGAAAGTGGATCTTTCTAAATCCGGGCTATGCAGCTCGAGGCTCCTTGCAAAAGCTGCAAACAGCAGGGACAACCCCTGGGTGAGGATGGGATGAGGTTGTGGTGCTCCAATCCCGGATTCTGCTGCCCATTGGGGCCAGAAAAATGAGATTTTGGGGATGGGGAAAGCCCCACAATCTCTGTCACCACCCCTGCCACCACTTCACGTTTCCTAATTGCCTTCCTGCAGGGGTTATTATTGAGTAATGCCCATTTTGTTGAAAAATTGCACCATAAACAGCCAACGGGGAAGGAAATAAATAATTGCTAATAAATGTCAGAGTGGATTAGCAAAGCAGAAAGGCCAAGAAAAAACAATGTTTTTTTCTTTGCTTTTTTTTTTTTCCTTGGCTTGGAAAACAACTCCTTGCAAGGATTGGCTTTAATGAAAACGATTTCAGTGCCTTGCAGGGGAGTTAATGCTTTGTCATTTCCTCAGAGTGGGTTAAAACCTGTCTGACTCCCCCACAGTCTGCAGGCAGCCTGGAAAAAACAGCTTTTTTCTCCTGCAAAACAAGGAAAAGGCATCAAAAAATTGATGGGTTTCTCCTGGGCACACCAGGAGCTCGGAATATTGGCTGCAAAGGGCTCGAGCGTTGGGAAAATCAGGAGATTTGGCAGGTTTAGTAACTCTCCAAGGTTTGAAATTTCCTAAGTTAATGTTCACCTCGCTGATATTTAGTAAAAAATCAGCTTGCAGGTCCATTCAAAAGCAAAAGTGAGGGGAATAGGATTGAAAGCCTCAAATAAAGTGTAAAACCAGACATAAATTAGGAAAAAGTGAAATAATAAAGATGAAAATGCTGTTTTTTCACAGACAGGGGGTGTTTGGGAGTTCTCCAAGCAGCCCCAGTGTGGCCCTTTCTGGAAGGAGACACCAGCTCTGCTCTGGCCACCACGAACCTTTGATTTAAGGACTCATTAACGTCCCTGCAAAGCTGTGCTTGCTGGGCTGGCTGCTGGGAGCTGTAAAAGTGACTGATGAAGAAGGGAAAAATGGGAAAAAGAGGAGAAACCTCCCTCAGCTCTGCCCACAAACCAGCAGCACCATCCCAGGGTGTCCCCCTTCCCCAGGCTTCCTCTGTTTGCTGCAACCTCAGGTTTTAAAGCTCAAAAATCTGCTTTTTTAAAAACCAGAATGCAAAGAAACAGCCCAATTTTGAGCTGCTTCAGCACAAATCCCAGGCAATCCTTTTTTCCTTTTCATTCTCTCCTCTTTCCATCAGGAACTCGTATTTCCCTGCTGCTGAAGAAATAAAAACCTCAAGAGCAGCGCGGATGCCGAAACGAATGGCCAGGCCCTCTGAGATTCCTCGTGGCTCCCCCGGCTCTTGCCAGCTCAACTTGTGGTCGAGATTACAGCCATAAATCACAAGCTGCTCTTTGAAATTGCAGCTCTGATTTCACCCCGTGCGAGGAAGGAGAAGGAGAAGAGCACCGAGGGTTGTGCAAGGTGTGAGGGGACAGGGCTGGGATGGATCCCCCTGGGCCTGGCGGTGACTGAGGGGTCCCAAATGGAGCCACCCACAATTCCAGGCCTGTCCCAAGCTCGTGGGTCATGGGTGGGGACATCAGAGAGATTTTCCTGCTCCAGCTGCTGTCCTTGTGCAAAGATGGAGGGTTTGAGCAGGATGGGGCTCATCCAGAGTGTGAAGTTTCACCAGGATGCTGGACTGGACCCTCTGCATGAGGCAAAGGTGCCAAACCCCCAAATTTCACCCACAAAATTAAAATCTGTGGGTACAGAACAGCTTCAGCACCTTTGGTCCCCAGAATGCAGCTCTCTGCAAGGGTGGTGACCCCAAAAACCAAACACAGGTGATGGGGATACCTCATTAAACCCATGCCCAAAAGGGCTCCCCCATTTCTTCTGCTGGGCCTCCCCAAGCAGAAATAACCCCGAAGATACCCTGAGCCCCCTAAACAGAAATAACCCCGAAGATACCCTGAACTCCCCTAAACACAAATAACCCCAAAGATACCCTGAGCCCCCCTAAGAAGAAATAATCCCAAAGATACCCTGAGCCCCCCTAAGCAGAAATAACTCTGAAGATACCCTGAGCCCCCTAAACAGAAATAATCCAGAAGGTGCCCTGAGCCCCCAAACAGAAATAACCCCAAAGATACCCTGAACTCCCCTAAACACAAATAACCCCAAATATACCCTGAGCCGCCAGGCAGAAATGACCCCAAAGATACCCTGAGCCCCCCTAAGAAGAAATAATCCCAAAGATACCCTGAGCCCCCCTAAGCAGAAATAATCCAGAAGGTGCCCTGAGCCCCCAAACAGAAATAACCCCAAAGATACCCTGAGACCCCCTAAACACAAATAACCCCAAATATACCCTGAGCCGCCAGGCAGAAATGACCCCAAAGATACCCTGAGCCCCCCAAACAGAAATAACCCCCCAGATACCCCCAACTTTTCAGTTAACCCAGGCTGAGTTTCACCTCATGCTTTGGGATCCTCAGAAACTTGCACCACACCCCTATTTTTAGCCTGGCCGCTCAGCCCCAGCTGCTCTGGCTGCGGGACCCTCGCAGGGCTGCTGTGGCCGGGCGTTATTTTGGGGTATTTTTAGCTGTGTCCATCTGCCACGGGCCAGGCCGTGCGGTTTGAGCATCTGCGAGCGAGACGGGCCGGGCAGGAGGAGCAGAAACGGCTCCAAGGGCCTTCTGGCCGTGGCCAGCGGCAAATGTGGAAGTGGCCCCTCCATCCTGGGCTCGGGGAGGGTTAAATAAAGAAAAGGGTCGCGGTGACCGGTGGGGTTTGGTGCAGCTGAGGCCGACCCCGGTGGCAGGAGGGGAGAGACGGAGCAGCTCCGTGCCCAAACTGTGCCCTCACAGGGGATGAGGATAAGAATCATCTCCTTTTCTGTGTCTCCTCCTGATGAGGATAAGAATCATCTCCTTTTCTGTGTCTCCTCCTGCAGCTCCTGGCTCTGCCTCAGCATCGCTGTTGCATCGCCCAAGCCCTGCTCACCCTAATTTTTCTCTCCTGAGGGGCAGATTCACAGCTCCCCCAAGCCCACGGCCCCAGCGCTTCCCTTTTCTCAGAACAAAGGGAGATGTTTCTCCAACAACAACAACATCTAAAAAAAACCAACACACACCCCCCAAAAAAAAGCAGCGCTGGAACTTTTACTTTCCTTGTGCCTTTTGCTACGTTTCAGGTGGGATTCGGGAAGTTGCTGCAGGTTCGGCAGCTTTCGACTTCGCGTTTTCACTTTTTAAAGTCTTGCTGCGGTGACTGAGATCTGCCTGTCCCTCTCACACCACCTTTGCCTGGAAATACCCGCTGGTGCACGGAAAATAAAATAAAAACATCTCCAGAGGAGCCTCTGATGGTCTCACCAGAGTCCCTGGGGACATGAGAAGCTTCTCCAGAGCTGGTGGCCAAGGCCAGGGGTGGTGACACGAGGTGACACCTGGAGTGGCCACCTGACCTTGCTGGTCATGGAATCTTGGAATGGTTTGGGTTGGAAGGGACCTTAAAGCTCATCCTGTTCCGCCCTCTGCCATGGCAGGGACACCTCCCACTGTCCCAGGGTGCTCCAAACCTCATCCAGCCTGGCCTTGGGCGCTTCCAGGGATGCCAATCCTGGAATCCCATCCTGGATGCTAATCCTGCCAATCCAATGCCAATTCCTCATCACCCAACATCTCCGGGGATATGGAGTCACCAGGATTCCAGCCTGAGCCAGGGAATGTGGGTTGAATCCCGGCACCACCTTCACCATCACTGACACAGGGATGCCCATGAGGTCCTGGGTGGAGTGTCCACCCCAAAACTGTCACCCAGAGCTGTCCCATTCCAGCCCCGCCATCTCAGCTGGACGTTCCTGCCTGGATGTCACTCCAGGGCACGGCACGGAGCATCCAAGCCTGTCCTGATCCCACCCCACACACCGGAGCCAGACTTTGATCCGCGCCGCTGCCCTTCCCCTCGCCCTCTCCTGCACCCTTCCCAACCGGGGCTCGCCTTCAAAGCGCACGACTGAGGATTTATAAATAAAAAATAAATAAATAAGGTCTTTTTATGTTCAAATTTAGCCCGGGGCAGACAATGTGTCCGCGCAGCCAAAGACTCGGTTTCCTGTCTGTTTCTCGGGGCTCCTCAAGAAGCTTCCTCTGCTTAACAAACGCGGCCGGGAGGGCGGAAAGGGTAAGGACCGAGCTGAAAACGTGAACAGCGGGATTGCACAACGTCCCCGGCCACCGGCGGCCTCCAGGCTCCGGGATCCGCCGGGATCTGGTGGCCAAGGGTTCCCCGTGCACCCACCTGCCCAGGTGGCTGCGGGTGCCCGGGCAGCACCGGCAGGGGAACGCGCCGGGGGAGGCGCACGCCCCGGCCCAGAATAGTTCTTGGGATGCACAGAATGAGTCATTTGATTTCTCGACCAAAAATATCTCCCTCCTCGACACATGGGGCTGAAAGGAAAAGCCGGATGCCGTCTGCGCCGCTCGGCGATGCCGCAGCCGGTGCCAGCGGATCCTCAGCCCCGGGGATGTTCGGGAGGCTGATCCCTGCTGGGAGTGTGGGAAGAGCAGAGCCAGAGCTGAGAATGATGATGCAGCGTTGTTCTTGCGGTATTTCTGGCCCAGCCAGAAGTGGGAAGTATCCGAAATCTCATGAGGCGCGACTGGGCCTTGTGAGATTTCCAGCTCTTTTGCAAACCCCCCGAAGCCTGGATTCATCTCTGACCTGCTTTTCTCTCTCTTTTTTTGTTGTTTATTCCTATAAAACGCCCCTTTGCCCTAAAGGGATGCTCAGTTCTGTCTCCCACCTCGGTACAGACACAAGGACGTGGAAGGAGCACAAGGATTGATGTCCCATCCCACCCTGCACCAAAAATGGTGGGAAAAAAGGGACAAGAAGTCCATCAATACCAGCAGGAAAAAGGAAATCGATCTCTCTCTTTCCCTGGCATACTCGGTGTGGCAGAACAAACCCCCATCCCCAGCCCCGGACACAGCATGGATTGGATAAGGACAGTGTGGGATGCAACCAAAGCTCCTTCGTTAAGGACTGGCCCTATTAAACGTGTCCCTTCCCACGTGGATGTCCCCAAGCTCAGCTCCTGCACCCATGCCCAGCAAGCTGGGGCTTCAGGGACCTGGGATCCTGCAGCATTCCAGGGTCAGACGGAGGGAATCCACGCCTGGAGCACCAGCTCCCCTCCACAAAGGATTTTTATGTTCCTCAGGTCCAGAGATGAATAATTGGATAAAAAACCTTGGGGAATTTTTCTTGGGGAATTGTGTTTGCTCCAAGCTGCATCCAGCACTTCCAAAAGTGGGGAAAATCTGCTGGGAAGAGCAAATGTGACAAGAGAATTATTTAGGTCAGAAAAGGTGTCTCAGATCACCAAGCCCAGACATTGAACCAGCCAAGGCCACCACGAAGAGAGGGGACAAAGGAGAGACACCATTACGAGACACCAGCAAATCCACCCACGAGGAAACGAGGTTTGGCAGCTCCCAGGGCTTTTCCCCCTTCAAGATCTTCCTCCAGCCCCGACAGAGATGAAACCAAGGGGGAGTTTTAGGGCCGAGCCTGGCGCTGACAGGAAAGCGCCTCACGGCTGACTTCTCACCCGCCGCCGAGATGTAAATGAGGCCCCTCCTGCACCCACCCCGGCACTCATCATTTTTTCTGGCAGAATTTCTGCGAGGAAATTCTGATTTTTAAAGCAGGGACATCCCCGGGCTCAGCGACCCACAGTGGGAAACCCAAGAGCTGAGATCTCGCTGCAGATTAATTCATTCTCATCAGAGGCCAAAGTCCAAACTCGAGGCTCATTTTGTCAGGGAGAATGGATCTCATCCTGGCTCATCCCGGCAGGAAAAGCCCTCCTTGACTATTTAGGAAGCTTCAGTCGAGCAAAATAAATATTTATTTAGTGCATTTTGTTTTCCCCTGCACACGGGTTTTGTGCGCTGCAGCTCATCGGTTTAATTTCTTTTTTTTTTCTATTTGCTTTCGACAATTTGGTCTTAGACCAGAATTCCTCTTAAATTCCAGATTCAGGAGGAGGCTGTCACACAGGCACACAATAAATAGCTGGAAAAGGAGAGGGGTTACAGGATGGGGAGGACTTTTCTCAGCTCGTTTCGGTGAAACTCCAGGTTTTGCCTGTACAAAACTGAGAGCAGCTCCTGGTGTTGGGGGAAGGGAGTTGGGGATTTTTTTTTCTTTTTGCTGCTCAGTGAATTTTCAAAGCTTTAGCACTTGCCTTTCGTAGGCAGCAGGGCTACCTCAGAGCCAGATGAGATGGTCACACCTGCAGGCTCCGAAGCTGGAGCGTGTGATGGAAAAATGCTGGACTTTGGGGAAAATTGGGGCTGTCCCAAATCCAGCCTGTGGAAAGCTGAGTGAGTGTCCAGGGCGGCAGCTCTGACTCTGCCAGCCAAAAGAACCCCATAATAAACCAGCTAAAACAGCAGAAAAGTAAGGAACAGGAGGATATGATCACCTCACCACTATTTTTTATCTCAAGGAAAAGAAGAGGAGTGCTAAAGTCAGCTTGGATTGGGGGCACAGGTCCCTCGTTCCCGGAAAGCCGGGATTGCCACATCGCGCCCAACCGGCAGCCCGGGCTGGAGGTGAACCTTTACAGCACGCCAATAAAAGGGAAAACAAACGTTCCCCTGCATTCCCGACCTCCTATTTTAGTGTCTGGCCCTGCCCTGAAATCAGATTCCCTCTCTGGCAGGGCCTCGGCGTGCATCGGTGACGGCCGCGCAAATCAAGAGTGAATTATTAAATTGGCCGGGCTCGTTTCCAGCCTCACCTCTCCGGATAGCCCTGCGGGGTGATAAGGAACAGGATGTCTCAAGGGCCGGGATGTGATGAATCAGCTCCTCCCGAGTGGCTCCTGGGTGTTTGGAGATGAGTGGATTCACCGTGGGGCGAGGTGAGAACCAGCCCTGGGGGATTGAGCCTTTGGAAAATAAAAACCTTCATGGATGGGCAAAGATTTTGCTGCAGTTGGGGGATTCAGCCTTTGGAAAATAAAAATCTTCATGGATGGGCAAAGATTTTGCTGCACCTGGGAATGCTGCTCCTGAGCAAAAATGCTCCAGAGGCTCCAGGCATTGTTTATCGCCTTCATTTCATTTCTCACTTTCATAAAAACCAGGGTGAAATCCCCAGTTTTCTGCTGTTGTGCTTAATTTTTTAAACTGTTCAAGCTGTGGCTGCCCCATCCCTGGAAATGTCCAAGGCCAGAGCTTGGAGAACCCTGGGATGGTGGAAGGTGTCCCTGCCATGACAAGGGGTTGGAACTGGATGAACCCAACCCTTCCTGGGATTCTGCGAAGAGCCAAAATTAGGAGAGAGGCCCAGAAATTACACAGTGACCCCTTTTTCCTACAGCAGCTGGAAAAGATGACATCGCTTTACCAGAAACACGGAATAATTTCTCGACAAGGCAAAACCGAGGCCAGGTTTTGCTTTCACATCGTGGTCTCTGCAGTTTCAAGCTCACAGCAGGAGGAGCTCCAAGCATAAAATAATTTGGGATGGAAGGGGCTGTTAAAGGTCATCCAGTCTGAATGGGATGGGTGCTGGACAGACAGCCTGGACAGACACCTGCCTGCATCTCAAAATCCTTCCTGATACTCAAAACCCTCCTGCAACATCTCCTGGTGGTGAGAAGAAGCTTCACCCAGAAAATCTGATGGGGGAGAATTAAGATGTTGTGCTTCTTCCAAATTCCCCAAACCACTGCCCTCCTTGAAAACCAATTTCCCCTGAGCCATCATTTCTTTTTATTTCACCACAGGGCACAGCCCTCAGCCCGAGAAGATGGGAAAGGACATTCCAGGGGTCACAATCCTGAGCAATCCTGCTCTTTCCAGCTGGATCTCGATGTTTCTCCCAGGAGAGTTCCACCCCGTGACTCTGAGTGCCCAGCACAGCAAAACTGTAAAACCCCTTGGTTTCTCACAACCCACGGCGAAGTTAAAATTACCCCAGAATTTCCCAAGCCCCGTAGAGAATGAGAGTTTCCCACATCCACCCCGAGGGCAGAGCCACATGGGGTGGGCACAAGGGGGTTGTTTTCCCCGCTGTTGAGCCTGGTGTTGATCTCCTGTCTCATCTCAGCCCCACAAAAGGAGACCCAGCACCGTCACTGGGCAGGAAAGAGGAACCGAGCAGGCACCGTGCACCGGAGATGCTCCTCAGGAGGAAGCCAGGAGAGGCTGGTGCTGGATCCTGCCCAACGGGGTTGAATCTATCCCTGCTTTCCCATCCCATCCCATCCCATCCCATCCCATCCCATCCCATCCCATCCCATCCCATCCCACACAATCCAGCTCTCGGCCATCAGATCGGGTTAAGGACATTAAAGCTCTCCATGCAGAAGGGCCATGCTGGAGCTGTCACCTCCACGTTCCAGACACACCCCGTGGCCCAGACTTCCCTCAGCCACTGGTTTGGGGTTCACCTCAGCCACATTTGCTCCTTCCCTCCCTGGGATCCGTTGGTGGATGTTTTGTGTAGGACAGGGCTGGACATTTGTTCACCCTTCTCCGTCCACTTCCTGAGCTGCAACAGGAATTAATCTCCCTCTGATCATCACCATCTCTCACTTTCCCCCTGCTTTTCCATCTCCTGCTCGGTGGTGAACACCACAGACCACCCTCACCACCTTTCCCACCTTCCCCACCACGAGTCCCCTTCCTCCAGGCTCTCCCTGCCCTTGCTGCTGACACCACAAGCAAAACATTTCCCGCTGATTTCTCCTTCCTTGCCTCAAACGCAACCAGGTGGTCCCCTCCCTTCTCCACCTGAAGACAGAGCTGAGGGGCTCTTCCCATCTCTCCACGGATCAGGTCCCCTCCAGACCTGGCCAGCTGCCCCAGGAAGGAGTGGAGGTCACGTTGGTCATGAGCATTTAGGAGCAAACAGAGAAATCTTGGGTTGAAACAACAAAGCAAATCAGCAAATTTGAAATATTTGGGATTTTTACAAAAGAAATGTCCAGATCCTTTTCCAAAACAAAACCAGACTGTATTTCTGGGGCTGAGGTGTAAAAACATTCCCCAAATGATCCCTCTGGCTGTTTTCTAGCTGTGATCCCTGGGAAGGCCAACCTGCCTCGTGCACCCCGCAGACCTGTCCGTGAGCCAGGTTTCTCTCGGGGAGAAGTGGTTACTGCTCAAATACAGAACAGAAAGACACGGGCAGGGAATCACTTGTTTCAAACCACCGTCGCTTCCACATCCCTCAGTCCTCCCTCTGAAGCCCGGCAGAAGACGAAGAAGCAGGAACCGTGGGATGCTGGAAATTGATGTTATTGAAATTAATTGCTCCAAAAATTCAAAATCTTGTTATTCTTTTGGGGTTTTGAGCAGCTTGGTCCAGAGGAAGGTTTTTGGAATGAGATGAGCTTTAAGGTCCCTTCCAACCCAAACCTTTCCCTGTTTCTGTGATTTGCATTTCTCTGTAAAACACCCAGCACAGAGTAAGGAGGTTTTACATAACCCACGTGAATTATTCTCTCAGCAAGAGCTGGAGCAGCTCTTCTGGAGGCCCAGCTACCCTCACACATTGCAGAGAGAAAGAAGGGAAAGGAATATTCCTCCAGCTTGGAGTATTTTTGTCATCATCACATTGCAAAGACCTCCTTGTGCAATGGCCTGAAATGCCCTTTTGCTTCTTCCCATTTCCATTTCGGGGCTGAGTCCGAGTCCTTCCACGCTGCTCTAGGGAAGGGCAGCAGAGGCCCAGGTCACCTGGTGGCTCCGGGTCACACAAAAAGCTCCGACTGATTTTTATGGCTCCTCGGTGCATCCGGGTGTTTGGTTATTGCGAACAAATCACCCGCAATAAAAACGTGTCAGGGCAGGACAGAGCCCCCAGGGACATGGAAACTGAGGGGATTTCAGCCTGGATTTGGTTTCAGAGTTGGTCTCATAATAAACCTGAAGTTCTGAGTGACTCTCACCGTATTTCTCCTCGTCCCCGCATTGTTATTTTTGCCGCTGTGGCTTGGGTGGAGCCTGTTTTTGTGACTCGGTGCCTGGTGTTATGGCAGAGACCTGCAGAGGGAGAGGCCATCTATCAAAAGCTGAAAATCAAGCGGCTGTCACATTTTCTGGGGTTTGGGATCTCCTTCCCTCTGCACGAGACCTTCCAGCTCGAGGGAATCCTGCAGCTTCGGCCTCGTCGCCCTCGGCTCTTCCCATCGCCTCCTCTTCGTTCTTTGGATGAACCTAAAACACCCAGAGCTGAGGAGGCACCTTTGGAGCATCCCTGAGTTGCCTCCACAGCTCTGACCTCGTGGTTTGGCCTTTGAGCCAAATCCCCCCAGCCACCCAGCCCAAGGGCCAATTAAAAAGTGTCTCACAACACCACATCAAAAAATCTGTCACAAAACTGGGCAAGCCCCTTGAGACCCACCAAAGTCAACTCTGGGTGGGTTTTCCTGACTGCAAGGCCTCATCCTTGGCCATAAAACCACCCAAGGGAGAATAAATCCTTTTGGGGAGGGAGTAGGAGCCCCCAGGCAGCTTTCCTGCCTTCCCAAGGAGCCATCCCGCTGCCAGGGGGCTGCTCCTGGATTACAACAGGCGGGCAGGAAGAGCCCGGAGATGCCGGCCGTGGCCGGGGCCGCCGTGCTGAAGCGGGGGGCATTGAGCAATCAGACCGCTTGGAAAGGCCGGTGGCTCGAAATAAAAAGTGACTGTTTGTTTTCTAACGCCCCGAGAGGCGCCCGGGGGGGCCGCTGCCCAGCTCGGAGGAAGCAGCTGGAGCTGGTGGGCCTTGGATTCCCGAGCAGTTCAACCGTGAGCCGGGACCCACCGCTGGCTTGTGGTTGCAGAGCTTTTCCTCTTCCTCCAGGCCGAGCTGGGCTAAATCTCAGGATTGAGCTGGAGCAAACCTCGCCTTCCTCCTCCCCACCCTGTCAAACCTGCTCTCCACAGAGATTTGGCACCGGGAAACGCTTCACACTGGGTTTCAGGCATTGGGAGAGGTGGACACTGAATTCTTCTCCTGAAGCCACCTGCAGTGGTGTTTGGTGAGGGGCATGTCCTAGGAAACGCCAGAAACACGTGATAAATGAGATTAATCCAACCCAGGATATAACCCAGCTCATCTTCTCCTAATGAAAACGCTTCCCAGAGGCCCAGCTGCCTTCCAGTCACAAATTTCAGGAGCAAAATCAGCTTTGAACCCAAATAACTTCCCTGAGCCAGTGAGCAAAACATTGAGGAGCTGAGTGTTGATCAAATCCTTCGCAGCACCCGAAAATCAAAATGTTCCTGTGTCCACCATGGAGTGGAGGTCTTTAGGTTGGAAAAATCGTAGAAAACTCCACCAAATTGCCTGCCCTGGTCCAGCCTTCTCTGCCAGATGTGGGAACCAAATATCCCCTGCAAGTGAAAGTTTCCTTCATGGAAACCCAGCCCCGCTCTCCTTCCCACATGGAAATCTCAGCTGCTGAAGGCAGCAGCTCAGCCTGGGCATCTCCCAGAAATTCCCTTCCCATTTCCCCAGGATTTCAGCCCTCTCCAGAGGGACAGCAGGACCAAGCACCTGCTTTGGCCTTCCTGGGAAGCGAGGAAATATCTTGGCACTGAGCAGGAGTTTGATGGTGCTGCTGCTCTGACTCAAAGTGTGGGAAACCACCCAAAAAAAGCAGCAAGGATTTTGGGGAGGGCAGTGGGAGCTTCTCATTTACGCTCCACAGTCCTGCCACACCATGAGGATCACCCAGTGGAGGGGATGCAGGGGATAAATCACCCCCAGGGGTTGGGGACGGGGTTCTGAGCCAAAATCCTGGGCCAGTTTTGGGATTTGCCAGCGGACGAGGCACTGAGGGAGAGGAGCTGACGCCGGCGCTGAGGTTTCACTTCAGGGAGGTGACAGAGAGGAACCCAAGTGAACAGAAACCAACGAAAGTGTTTGAGTCACCAATCCCCCAAAACCACTGAGACCGGGCACAGCTGCACCAGCAGCTCCCTGGCACTGCCCAGGACCGGGCAAGGGCAGAGATGGGTGCCCGGGATGCCTCTGGATCAGGGCACTTCCCAACCCCAGATGGCAGAGCCATTCCTGCCTGGCTTGCAGGAAAAGTGGGAAAAGTGCAGAAATTCCTGCTGGAATTTCACAAAATGGTGAAAAAAAATCCACGGTGACTCAGCCGTGAGTGGTATCAATGCACTCACCTTGAATCTGCTCCGGAACATCAGCCTTGGAGCTTCCTCCTGATGGGTTTCAGGATGGGGAATTCCAGCCTAGGCCAGGCTTTAAGCCTAAACCCAGCACTTCTGCAAGCCCTGCCTGAGTCCTGAGCAAAATGGGGACCCTGTGCCCACCCTGTTATCCTTTGTACATCCCCATCTCCTTCCCAGTCCCTCCACACCCACCAGGAATTTCCTCTTGGGATGGGAGCCGTGCTGCTGGTTAATGTCCCAAAGCGAGCCCTGCGCTCCAAGACACGCTGACAACACTAAAAATAACCCACGAGCAGAGCAATAAAAGGTACCTCAGCTCCCCACGGCTCTTCCGCGGTCTGGGGTGGAAATCGAGAGAGCCCTGGGCGGGAGCAGGTGGCTGCAGGCGAGCACAAGGTGGTGGTTTCTGGGGAAGGACTGGGCTCTGCACATCTGGGGAAACCACGAGTGGGGTTTCTGGTGTCCCAGGCTCTGGTACAGAGTGTGTTTCACGTGTTGTTCCAGCACAGCCCGCAGAGGTGCCCTGATGCCACCTCCACCCCGCTGGCACCTCAGGGGTGAGTCCTCCTCACTCTCGAGGGCTGAGCAGGGTTAAAGCCAAGGGGTCCTCAGGAGAAGCAGAGAAAGACTGGGGTCACATTCACAGCACATCCCCACCTCAGGGACACCATCCCATGGGAGCTCACGAGAGCTGGGCTCTCCTTTGGGATCTTGAAGCATCCTAAAAATCCTTGATCTGCAGCCAGCCCCTCTCATAAACACAAAATGTCAGTGCTGTAACGCCTGCAGAGGATGGGCACAGGCAGCACCCACCACCAGGGCTGGGGTATGGATGCAGGAATTCCCTGAATCCTCATGTTGGGTCACAAAGTTCAAGCTGCTTCTGCCATCCCAGGGCACCCCCTAGGCCAGGACCCCTGAGAAACCTGGATGGAGAAATGTCCTGGTTTCTGCTGGGACAGAGTTCGTTTTCTTCTCAGCAAGGATGAAACAAAACATTGTGCATCACTTGCTTCCCTTGGCTTTTATTCATCTTGCCTTTTCCTTACAATTATCTAATTATTACATTTTATATTTTTATAATTAGAATCCTGGAATGGTTTTGGTTGAAAGGAACCTTAAACTCATCTCCCTCCACCCCTTGCCACGTCCAGGGACACCTCCCACTGTCCCAGGGTGCTCCAAGCACCATCAAACCTTGCCTTGAATATTTCCAGGGATCCAGGGGCAGCCACAGCTTCTCTGGGCACTCTGTGCCAGGGCCTGCCCACCCTCACAGGGAAGAATTTCCTCCTGAAATGAATTAAACTGTTTTTAACCCACAAGGTTAAAAAAGGAAAGGGTTTCTTTCCCGTTTTCCTGCCCCTGAAGGGGTAACAGGGGACGAGGGGGTGGCTGGGAGGCTCCTGGACAGTGGGACAACATTCCCATTTCCCACGGGACAGGGAAAAGGGGAAGCCTTGAGCAGAACCATAAAAAAAAACCTGTCCCCATCCCATGACCCTGAGGCATCACCCCCAGCTCAGTGCTGAGGCAAAAGAGCAGGGATGGATACTCCTCCTCCTTGCTGGAATGAAGGATCTCCCAGTGACCTCATTTCCCTCCCTCTGCTGCATTTTGAGTCGTTCCTTCGCTGCCGGAGGTGAATCCAGGAAATTGTGGAAGAGGAAGGAGGTGACAGAGGCTCAACACCGACCCCACCACAGGTAAAACCAGATTAGGGTAAATCAGAGCTCCCAGACTCTCCCCCCCAGCATTGAGACCCCACTCACTGCACCCAAAAAAAACCACTTTGCAAGAGAAATACAAAACATAGCACCAGAAATACAAAACATAGCACCAGAAATACAAAACATAGCATTTTAATTGCAGGGAGATATAAAAATTTACCCCCACCCAAAAAAAAAAAAATTAATAAACCTCTGGCATACAATAAATAGGCAGCTTTGGTGGCACAGCACATGTGTGCAGCCCTGCTCTGGGACACACGGAGGCTGCGAATATGAGGATTTACACATGGATGGCGCTGCCTGGACACGCCTGGGAGAGCCCCACACGTGTGCTTGGGAGGGCGAAGCCGAGCTATTCACACTACGCTGCAATCTTGAAAAAATTAAAACTCTATATATTTATATAAACTCTGGCTCTGGTCAGGAAAAATGAAGATTCCTACGTGCTCATGGTCAATATTTACATACAGAATCTCTGCATTGGTTTCCAAATTTCAGTCAGCTTTGGCGTGAAGGAGGAACACAGAAATCTCACAGCAAAAAATAATAATAAAGAGGAATTTCAGGAGTTCTCTTTGGGAGGCACACCCTGCCTTCCATCAGCAGGGCTCTTCCAAGGGGGAAAGCTGATTCCTGGATATAATTTCCTATATCTGAGCATTCTAAAGGCTTTTCCGAGAGTCACCTCCTATCGGATTGCTGCTCCCAGCACGGGCTGGGGTGCAGATTGCTGGGGCAGGTGTTTACAGCTGCTGGGTTTGGTTCTGCTTGGCTGCCCATTAACAAAGGCAGCGCAAAGCAAAGCCAGTCTGACCTTCCTGCACAGCTTGGACGCTCCCTCCTCCCCCAGCCACGATCTGCAGACAGTCCTGCGACTAGAAAAGTCATTTTTATCACAAATTGTTTGCAGGTATTGAGCATCCAACTTATTCGCTCACTGCTGGATCTATACAGACTCTGCTCTGGAAACAGCAAAGAACAAAACCCAACTTGCACCAAAAAAAAAAAAAGGGGATTTTAGGCACTCCTGGGGCTGATGTGGGTGTGGGTGAGCCCAGAGGTGCGGGCTGTGCGGGGCAGGGGCTCAGACGGCGATCTGCTGGTTCTCCCGGAAGAGCGGCCGCGTGGCGCAGATGTCCTGGAAGATCCGGAATCCCTGCTCGTGCTGGGGCTCGTCGGCCATGGGCAGCATGGGGCTGGAGCTGCACGACTTCCCAGCCTCGTCCACCACCTGCCTGAGGTACAGCTGCTCCACCTGGGGGAAAGGAAAAAGGTCAGGAAGGTGCTGAGAGAAGAGGGAGATCTTGGGGCATCTCCTGCTGCTCCAGGGGCTGGGCTGGGGGACACAGCAGAGCCCAGGTGCTGCCAGGACAGCGGATCTGACTCCACAGGAACCTCCAGGAATCAAGGAGCAGCCACAGGAGCTCCTCCCAGCAGCGATACTGAGGGGCAGGGACAGGCTGGGGGTGTCCCAGCACAGAGTGATCCTCTGGGGCAGACACCCGAGGCAAGGAGAGGTGACCAGGTCAGAGTTGTGACCAGGAAGCTGTGGAAGTTGTGACCAGGAGGCCCAGGACCAGTTTCTGACCTCGTAAAATCCCCCCAGGACCTCATAGACCCGCTGGGACTCTGCTTGGTCAAGCATGGGTGCCACACCTTCCCTGTCCCCTCTCTGTCACATCCCTGCTGTCCCAGCCTGGTCGGCACAAGAGGCTCCAGGAACCCCCTGCCCCAGCGATTTCCATCCCAGAACTGCTGCAGCCCCTCCAGGGAGGAGTTTCTGACCAGACCCATGAGGACTGACCCCAAATTTCATCCCCTCCTTCACCCTCCTGAGGTTTCCCAGCCCCACTGCTGCCAGTCACGGCCGTTCACCCCATCACTGACTGGCCTGAAACCCACCGGTCCAGGGATTTCCTTCCCCATTTCCCACAGGAAAAGGCAGAAGTCCCAGTGCCAATGTAAGGTCAGGAGGAAAAGAGCAGATTTCCCTGCAGTTTGGGAGCTTCACTCGCAAACCCAGACGCAGGAATTTGAGAAGCAACAGCCCAAGCACCTCTCAGAGGCTGTGGAAAAGCTCCGCACTCCCACTCCCAACCCAGGCACCCAAATTCCCTGTGGCTCCAGGTGCTGGAGCTCTGCTGGCAGAATTCCCAGCTTGCCTGGCTCCCTTTTCCTCCTCCCAGCCCTCCGTACCTGCACGAGGATGAGTTTGCACCGCAGCGGCACCGCGTCCGGGAACTCCTCCCCGAAGCACAGCATGACCCGGCTGTCCGGGAAGCGGCCCTGGTTGTTGTAGAACTGCTGCAGCTCTGCAGGGACACGGGAAAACTCGGAATTTGCCCTCCAGAGGACGTTACACACCCCTGGGATGGATCAAACACCCGCAAGGAGCTGTGGGCTCAAGCTCCAACCTTGGAATGTCCCACCCGACCCAAAGCACCTCTTTATTCCCTCCCAGGTCTGGCAGAGTCACCTGCCTGTCCAGAGCACTTGGGAACCCAGCAGGGATGGCTTCAAAGTGGCTCAAGGATAAAGGGCTCCACCCTTTTTGGATTCAAGCTCCAGAAACTCCCTGTGCATTGTCCCAAGGCTCTGGGATCCCAGGATTGCCTCAGCCTTTCCAGGGAAGTTCCTGCCCAGAGCCATGGGGACTATCCCAGTTATCCCATCCCCTCCTGAAGGTTTCCCAACCCCAAACTGCTGCCAGCCAGGGTTGTTCACCACATCTTGTGGCCTTTAAATCAATGGGATTTAACAGATTACCAACCCAGGGATTTATTTCCCACAGGAAAGAGCAGAAATCCTAAAACCAAAAAAAAAAAAAAAAATGCAGGAGGCTCCTACAAACCTCGGAAGAACAAGTTGGTGTCGAAGATCTTCACCACCTCGTCGCGCTCCAGCTTGTTGGGCCTGTCCTTGTAGGCCACGGTGTTGCCGCTCCAGAAGACCCTGCCCTGGCACAGCCTCTTGATGAAGATGCCCTGCTTGTTGCTGTGCAGGAGCACGCCCCGCTCCAGGTGCCCAAAGAGCTTCCTGGTGACCTGCTTCTGCCGCTCGTTCTGGATAGCGTCAGCCGAGGGGAACCGGACGTGCTCCAGGGCGTCGGGGGCGTAGAGCTTCTCCCCGTGGCCCGAGGGCTGCCCCAGGGAGATCCTGCAGCCCTCGGAGCATGAGGTGCTGACGTGGCCCACCAGCCTCCCGCTGTAGTAGAAGCTGATCACCATCTGGGAGTAACCTGGGAGGAGATGGGCATGAACATCGCGTCAGGAAAGGGCAAAGCTGCTCCTCACTGCCAGGCCCCAATCCCAAATCCCCTGGGAGTGACTCCTTCTTGATATCTCGTCAGGAAAGGGCAAAGCTGCTCCTCACTGCCAGGCCCCAATCCCAAATCCCCTGGGAGTGACTCCTTCTTGATATCTCGTCAGGAAAGGGCAAAGCTGCTCCTCACTGCCAGGCCCCAATCCCAAATCCCCTGGGAGTGATTTCTTCTTGATATCTCGTCAGGAAAGGGCAAAGCTGCTCCTCACCGCCAGGCCCCAATCCCAAATCCCCTGGGAGTGATTCCTTGATATCTCCCCCAGGGCTGACCAGCAGGTGAGAGCTCCCAAAATTACAGAATCATGGAATGGCTGGGGTTGGAAGGGACCTCTGGAGGTCACCCAGCAGGTGACACAGAACATGTCCAGGTGGGGTTGGAATGTCTCCAGAAATTCCACAGCTCCCTGGGCACCGTTCCAGTGCTCTGCCACCCTCCATGGGAAGTTTTTCCTCACGCTGAGGTGGAATTTCTTGTGGTTGTCAAAACACACTGAACCCACTCCTCCTGCCTTTTCTCCCCCCATTCCAAAGGCTGGCAGATCCCAGCATCCCAGGGCATCCCCAGGCGGGATTCATCCCCGTGGAGGGTGCAGCACCTCCCAAACCCAAAGCAAAGCCTCCCTCAGGGTTGGGGACAGTCAGAGCCACCCAGAGAGGCTGATCCCTGGGCACTGCTGGGCAGGTGAGGTGCCTTACCTGAGTGGTACTGCTCGTAGCTGGAGTAGCCGTTCATCAGGGGCAGCGCTGCGGGCACAGAGAGCCAGGCTGAGCCCGCATTCCCAGCTCCCAAATCCCAATCCCCCAGTCGCCCTCACCATTCCCTGTCCCAGTCTTCCCAGCTCCCAGCAAAAGCTCCCAGGTGGATTTCTTCATGAGTAATTTAAATATTCTTAATAAAGAAGATAAAATAAACCTCTCCCATTCCATGTCCCTGCACTGGAAAATTTTTCTTGCCCCAAAAATCTCCCCAAACACCACAGGAGCTGCTGGCTACTTACCAGGGCTGGGCTGCTGCACCCACCAGTCGGGGATTGGGGGGTTCCTGCAGGTCTCCTGCAGGGGTGAGGGGCTCCTCTTGATGATGCCCAGGTACTCATCCACACAGGAGGGCTGTGGGACAGCAGACACCGGGGTCAGAGCAGCCTGGATGCCTCCAGCAAAGCACTTGAAGCACTCAGGGAGGGTTCAAATGGCAATTCCAACCGATTTTTGGGGATGGAATGATCAAGCCTGGCATTGCCCAGGTTGGACACTGGAATAAGAGCGACTGGAGGGAAGCAGCCAGGTGTGACAGGGGCACAGAGCTGTGACAGACTCCGGCATCCCAGGGCAGGATTCATCCCTGTGGAGGGTGCAGCACCCCCCAAACCAGAAGCAAAGCCTCCCTCAGGGATTGGGACAGTCAGAGCCACCCCAGAGAGGCTGAACCCCTGGCTGAACATCCAGGGAAGGTCTCTCCCAGCTGGACACCCATGGAAAGCAGGAGCCAACACCGCAGCCACATCCCGGCTCGCAGGGAGGAGCTGCAAATCCAGCAGTGCAGCTCTGCAGGGGGAATTTTGGGAAGGCAGAGCTCTGTCAGACACCTGAGCCAGGTCTCACCTCCTTGATGAGGTCGTCGATGGCCGAGGAGCTGCAGTCCATCTCCGTGACCTCGTTCAGGCTCCCACTGGCGATCCCGGCTTTGCCTGGAACAGAGGTGGGGAGGCACTGAAAACACCCAAACACATCCCAAGCACTGCTCACCTCAGAGTTTTGGAAATCCTTCACCCAGTGAAAGTTTTGAAACCAAGAACCACAGCAGAGCCATGTGACAGCACCGCGGAGAGGCTCACAGCCCCTCCAGAGCTGCTTTTTGGGGCCGAATTTCGCTTTACAACCCATTTCCCACCAGCAGCAAGAAAAATGAAAAGCCTGGCTGGCAGCAGAGACAGAGCTGGAGCAGAGGAGAGACTTTGGGGGTTTTTTGAGCACCCCAGAGATTTGGGGCTGGGGCTGCTGCTTCTCCTTTTCCCACCAGGGCAGAGGTGCTGCTGGTGGGAACCTGCAGGCCCATTTGCATAGCAGCAGCACAGCCCCTGTGTGAACGGGCTGCAGGGGACAGAGATGCTCAAGGCTGATTTCCTGACTGCAAAATCATTCTTTTTATTTTTTTTTTTTTTTTTGCAAGTTTTTAACTTAGAAAACAAAAAAAAGGCAAAGCACTCACGCTGCCCTGACCACAAACAGTTATAGTTAGTGTGACCTGAACCACACCGGACATCAGAGCAGCTCTCTGCAGAATTACTGCTCCTCCTGCAGCGCTGGCAAGAAAAGGGATTTATTGCAGCTCCATCCTCACGGGGCAGGGGTTGGGAGGAAAAAAAGCTCGAGGTTCATGTCCCTCCCCAAGCAGGAAAAGTGGGATTTGCCCCTATAAATCCTTAGAGGGTGGGAGCTTCCACAAAACCGATTTTCCAGGAGTTTAAGGCATAAAAAAAAAACAGTTTGGGCAAAGCAGGACAAGCAGAGAGCCAGGGCACGGAGCGGGGTCTGCACCCTCAGGATGGACCCAAATCTTCCCCTGGGGAACTCACACTTCTGCTCCTCCTCGGGCACGATCCTGTAGACCTTGTAGGGCTCCGAGATGTCCAGCTGGGACCTGTCTGTCACCTCCTCGAAGTCGGGGCTCTTGTTGAGGGCGCAGCGAAGCCGCGTCTTCCACGTGGCCGGCTCGGCTTTGTCGCCTTCCTTGAACTTGCCTTTGAAAACTGCCCAGGCCTAAAGCAAAGAATGAAATAAAAACCCTAATTAAATCCTCCCTAATTAAAGCCTCTCATGCACAGGGAGGAAGAGCGGGGGGTGCAGAGAGGATTTTGCATCTCGCAGCCTCTCGAGCATCCCCTGGGGATTCGCTGTTTCGCTCCTAGACTGCACAGGCCACCTGCACAACCCCACGTCTGGAGGGGGTTTTGGGGTGCAGAGCTGCACTCCCGGCCCCAGAAATGCAGAAAAAGTCATTTAAAAATCAGGTTTTCAAAAAGCAGAGGTCAAAATCATCATGTGCAGCTTCAGCTCTGCACCTGCGGGTCAGGAGCTGCTAGGGACACAAAGAATCGCTGCTCAATTAAAAATCAAAATATACCTCATTTACCAATAAATTAATAAATAAATAAACTGGTTTCTCTAAGATCAGAACACAATTTGTGCTTTTGGCAGGAGAATATATTTTACCACTGAAGGAAGAATGAAAAATACTACTTATTTTTCAAATGTACGTATTTATTTCTTTCATAGATATTTCTACATTTTCAGATGGCTGAGTTCAATGCCATCCTCAAAAAACTCCCTCACCAGTACAGACACTTGGAAGTGGGAGCAGAGGGAAGGGAATTCCTTGACCTTTTTTTCTTCAGGATGGAACATTCCCATTTTTTCCCAAAAGTGCAAATCCCCCCCTTGAGTGAAACCTTTCCTTCCCACCTGCAAAATCTTTTTTAGGTTTGTTTTTTTCTTAATATAAATCCAGCCTTTCATCAAGAAAAGGTGATGAGAAATTTAAAATTTGTCAAAATTTAGTCAAAATTTTGAGAAATTTTGACAGGAGTCAAAATATCCTTCTCCTGCCAGACCTGGATTCAAACCTGCTGAAAACAAACCTAAAACTGGTTCTAATTTTTGATAAAAAGGAATAAATCTCAAAAAAAAAAAAAAAAAAAGAAAAAAAAAGGCAAAATTCAAGTTCCTACCTTGAAAATGGAAGCGTCCACCTCCTGGTTGTAGTCCTGCTTGCCGGCGTGCTTCCAGGGGATGCGGAACATGGATTTCTCCTCGTTCTCCCAGATGAGGCCGGGGTAGAGCTCACTGTCGATCTGCTCGATCAGCCACTGCCGCAGGCGCCGGCCGCCGTTCCGGTCACACATCCTGCGGGGACAGAGGGGTCACACCCCAAACCTTTCTGGAATTCCGCAAGTTCCATCCCAGCACACCTGGGGACAGGGACTGGGCTGGTTTGTCCCGTGCTCAGCTGGCAGTGCCACCACCTGCAGCTTTTGCCACCTCTGAAACCCAACATCTGCCCATGGAATGAAATCATCTTTAAGGCCCCTTCCAACCCAAACCTTTCTGGAATTCCGCAATTCTATAATTCCAGGATTAAACACCCCCACCCCACTCCTCGCTTCTTCTAAAATTAAAAAAAAAAATAAAAAAAATCAAGGCAATTTCTTTCTGAGCTACTACAAATCCTTCCCCCAGCTCTGCCGAAGTTCCGCTCCAGAACCAGCTGAGTCAGTGCTCTGCTGATTCCGACCTCGCTGCAGGATAAAGCCGCAGAGGAAGCAGATGGATGGGGATTAGAGCCCCCAGCTGGGCTGTCACCTGAGCAAGTGACACCGGGCAGGGCCATCCTGGGGTGTCCCAGCTGGAATCGGCACCAGGATCTGTCCCGGGGAGGCAGCAGCAGCTCCTCTCACCAGGCACCATTCAGGGAGCAGGTGCCGGCTCCAAAGTGCATCCCAAATCCTCGTGGGGACAAGGAACACACAGCCCCTGAAGCAAAGTGCCAGGCTCACCCTCCCTGTCACCCACATGGCACGACAGGAGCTGGTGGCCTGGCAGAAGTCACCAGCAGCCCCTGAATCGAATTTTTGGGCATTTCAGGCTCCAGATTTTACCAGACTGCCTGTCCTTCGTTCATTTGTTGTTTAGTGCCCCACCGGGAGATTTTGGGGAGAAAACAGGGATGCTCCCAGCCCCAGGGGTCCCTGCTTTGCCACGGGACTCAGTGCCACCAAATTCCATCCCTTCCCCACCGCCCAGCAGGACACAGCGATGGCCCTGGATACTCAGAGCACTGACCCTGATTTTAGGGATAGGGAGCACCAACACCACCAGGAGAAACACCCCGGAGGGCACAGCTCTGGATGCCCCAAAGGACAACCCACAGCTCATCCCTGGAGGAACAGGGGCACACGCAGCCGCTCCGGGGGCTCCTGCACCCAACCCGAGGGAAAAACCCTCAGAAATCCCGCAGGAACGGGACGATCCTAAATCACCGCGTTTGCTGGGAAGCTTCTTCCCATCACTGCCAGGGGCCGGAGCTCCATTTCCCCTCCCCGAGAGGGAGTCACACAGGCGGGACAATGTCCAGGAGCCTCCCCAGCGGCCGCCAGCCCCGCACCCCGCGGTTCCATCCCGCCCAGCCCGGGCTCTGCCATGGAGCACCCGGCGGGCTCGGTCCGTGCGCGGGGGACCACGAGGAGCGGGCTGGGGATATCCCGGCAAACTCCCTGCGCTTCCCCGCAGCCGTGCGGGCAATCGGGGGTCGGGATCGGGATCTGCCCCTGCCCTGCCGCCGCTCTGTGCCGGTGCCTTCCCGGTGCTCTCCCACGGGGGATGCCGGAGCCAGTCCCTGCCCACCCCACGGGGGATGCCGGTGCCGGTACCTGTCCCCCGGGTGTTCCCCGCCCTCCCACGGGGGATGCCGGTGTCGGTACCTGTCCCCCGGCCGCTCCCAGCGTTGTTCCCCCACTGCCGGTCCCGGTGCCGCGCCCGCGTTATTCACCGCGCCCTCCCTTATATAGCAGCGCTGATGAGCAGGCCACGCCCATTTCCACGCCCCCTCAGCTCTTCACCAATCGGCGACCGCTTCCTAATTAGGCCCCACCCAATAGGGGCAGGGCGCCGTGCGGGGCCGGCCAATGAGGAGGCTCCGCGCGGGGCGCGCGCCGCACTTTCTCTGAAAGCGAGGCTTTCCCAGAAACCAGCTGACCGCGAGGGGCGGGGCCTGCGCCGGAGGGGGCGGGGCTTGGGGCTGAGTGGGCGTGGTCTATTGCTGAGTGGGCGGGGCTAACCCGCCCGGGTCCCGAATCTCTGCCGGAGCGGTTCGGTCACGCCGGTCCCAGTCCCAAATTCATCCATTCCCAGTTCCCCCAGTCCCAGCGCAGCCTTCCCAGAGCTAGACTGCTCCATTACCAGTCCCGAATTCATCCATTCCCAGTTCCGGACCAATATCCCCAGTCCCGGATCAATCCATCCTCAACCCACGATCAGCCTATCCCGAGATCAACCTCCCCAATTCCAGACCAGCCTTCCCAGTTCCAGACCAGCCTCCCCAGTTCCAGATCAATCTCGTCCCGTGTCTTTCCAGTCCCAGACTTGTCTCCCCAGTCCCAGACAAGCTTCCCCAGTCCCAGATCGGTCCCACTCCAGACCCAGATCCTTCCATCCCCAATCCCAAATCAGCCTTCCCAGTCCCAGACCAGTGTCCCCAGTCCCAGCTCAGCCTATTCCCGGTCTCAGACCACTTTCCCCAGTCCCAGATTGGTCCCTCTCCAGCCCCAGATCATTCTATCCCCAATCCCAAATCAGCCCATTCCCAGTCTCAGACCAGCATCCCCAGTCCCAACTCATCCCATTCCCAGTCTCAGACCAGTGTCCCCAGTCCCAGATTCATCCATCCACAGTTCCAGATCCGTCCCTCCCGAGTCCCAGAACAATCCCCCCTATCCCAGTCCATCCCCAGTCCCAGTTCAGCCCATCCCCAGTCCCAGTTAAATCCACCCCCAGACAGTTCCCAGTTCCCTTCCAGATCACGCCCCAGTCCCAGATCTTTCCCTCCCGCCCTGCCCCAGCAATTCCCACCATTCCCAGTCTGGATTTGGTGCCCTGACCATGCCCAACACCCCCAGCCCAGCCCAGCCCAGCCAGGGCCACCAGAGCACGCAGGACCATCTGCAGCCTGACTTCAGCGGGGTTTTTTTGGGATTACCAGATTACACACACATTTCTTGGAAGAAAACCACAATTACTCCCACGTGGGCACTACGGAGAAATGGGGAATGTATGGAACGGCACAGATGGTTCAATAAAAATAACGCTCCGAGGGGCACAACCTCTCCTGTCATTTCTAATAAAGAGCGGCTGTGACGGCCCTTGTTTTTAAACACCCTGCTGATCCTCACTGGATCCCCCCCAGGAGATTTGGGGAGAGCCAAAAACATTTTTTTACAATCAGATATGGTCAGGAGGATTAATTCTTTTTTGACCAAAAACCCAAATTAAACTTTGCAGGGGTTTTTCATCACCACTTCCCCCTGCTAGATGGAGACCCTTCTGTAAAAAACTCCTCATTTTGTTGAAATTCTGGGAAAATTACGATATTTTAAAGGGTCTTCCCATAACCGAACTCTCCATCCCCGCTGGAGAGCAAAAACCTGGACATTCATTGCAATGGAGCCAGGTGACTTCACAATTCCCAGATTCCTTTTGGCTCTGCGGCTTCATGGGCAGCCTGGAAAGGTAAAATCGAAATTCCCTGTGGGGAGGATAAAATATTAAACCCATTAAAATTGAGTTTTCAAGCACTTGGAGTAGGCTGGGAGGTGCTGCTGGGAAGGGAAAATGAGGGTGCCAGCAGGGCCAGGAATGGGTTGTGAATTTTGCTAATTGATAATTGGTTGCGGTTTTTGGTAATCCCGAAAATTTCCCTGCGTGAGCAGCACCCTGGGGAGCTCAGGATGATGCAGCAGAGCCCCTTTTCCCTGTGCCAGGGGCTGATGGGGTCAGCGGAGCTGAACAGCCACGCCTGAGCTGCTCCTGACAACCTCAGGAGAGGAAATCAGCCCAGATTTACCTGTCCAGAATTTGCCTCTCAGCTCCCAGAAACCCTAAATCCACCCCTTGACAGAGACCAGAGTGAAAATTAGATATATTCATCTGGGACACCCCAAAAATCTGGGGAAATTTGGGTTAAGGGGAGGTTTTTGGGAACAGTTGTGGCTGGGATGTCAGGCTGTTGCTCTGGGGGAGCGTTCCCTGGGATTCCCCAAACCTGGGGGGTTTTTCCCGGGTTTTGCTTTGTGCCAGGGCTCCCTGGGGAATGTCTGAACCCCAGGGCCACCGGGGTTTTGGGTGTTATCACCCCTCCCACTGAGCCAATCTCTGCTTATCGCCCATCTCCGATGACTTCCTATGAACTCCCGCTTTCTTCTCTTTTCTCTTCCTGCACACGAGTTCCATTTTTCTGCTTCCTGAAATGACACCGGAGGCTTTAAATCTGATATTGATCCCATTTCCCTTCAGCCCACTCCATCACCGATCTCATTAATTGCTTTCCCACACAGGCATTAATCCCATGTGGAATAACAGCCACAGGGACCCTTTTCTCCACCTAAAAAAATGGCAAAACCACCATTTTTTTCCCCCCTGGAATTATATCTATTATGCCTGAACACGGAATATTTAAAACTTTTCATTTTGCTGGTGGTCCTCGTCAAATAAATGGGAAGCAGGAGAGTTATTCCAGTCCATCTCTGTATTCCCATAAATCAAGTCCAGCCAACCCTGATGATTTTAATCACTCTCTCCTTTATTAGGAGCCAGGCCAGCCACCCCTGGTGCTGTCACACGACGAGTACCCGGAAATTTTCATCGAGGGAATTCCTAGAAATGTTTTGAATCCCTTTTTTCTTAGAAGGAATTGAGGAACGGACATTTCTGAGGAGATAAGCAGGGTATTTATAGCGAAAGGCCGAGATGGCACGGGAGGGTTGAAGGGCTGAATCCACAGGATGGGACCCTCCTTGTAAGGCAGAGGGGGGGGATTCCTGCCAAAGAAAGCTCTGGAAAAGCTCGATACGAGTTTGGGATGAAGAACTGGGCATGGCCACGGGTTTTGGGTATTTTGGAGAGGGATAGAGTTCAATTGGTCCATGGGTAGATTGAGTCCAACCAGGATTTTGGCTTCTTTGGCAAGCAGGGACACTCAGATGGGGCTCAGGAAAACCCAAAACCTCTCTGGCTCCAGGGAGGGAGGCAGTGGAACAGGCAGCACTGCTGGATTTCCCCTCTCCCTGGGGCTGGGATAAGGAAAATTCCAGATATTCACCTGCCAAGGACAAGGAAAGTCCCAAAGAACATCCAGCCCCTCTCCCCTTCCCACTGGGCAGCAGCTGAGCTCAGCAGCACCCCCACATCCCGGGATTCATCCCTCCTGCCCCAGGGAACCATCCTGAGGTTCATCCCTCCTGTGCCAGGGAAGCATCCCACGGTTCATCCCTCCTTTCCCAGGGAAGCATCCTGGGGTTCATCCCTCCTTCCCCAGGGAAGCATCCTGAGGTTCATCCCTTCTTCCCCAGGGAAGCATCCCGGGATTCATCCCTCCTTTCCCAGGGAAGCATTCCAGGATTCATCCCTCCTGTGCCAGGGACACATCCCGGGGTTCATCCCTCCTTCCCCAGGGGACAGGGCGGCCTCTCTCTACCTCATCCCACCTTGGATTTCCAAGCTCTGCATCGCCATTCCTGTGCCCTGGCACAGGAGCACCCAGACACTGGGATGAGGAGAGAGGGACGGGCCTGGCTGCTGCTCCGAGGGTGGGAAAGGGACTCTGATCCATCGGGAATGGGACAGAGCAGGACACCAGTGACCTGGAGCCGGCAGGGGCTCTGTGGGTCCTGTCCCCGGAGCCTGCGCTGGTGCTGCCGGATTTCTGCCCCAGCCAGGAATCCCTGGAGGTGCTTGGCAAAGGGAAAACCGGAGTTTTCCAAGCCCCAGGGCCAACGCCTGCCCGGGAACAGCCGGCTGCTTATCTGCTCATCCATCTGCTGCCAGCGGGGCCACCTGCGCGGCACGGAGGAGGGAAGGTGGGAGCGGCGGAGCGCAGCCAGGAGCAATCCCTGCTGCCCAGCTGCTGCTCCTTCTGTGCCTCTTCCCGCTGCTGCTGCTGCTGGCCCAGCAGGCGCTGCAGCTCCTCCTGGTCCGGGAAGGGGTTCCTGCCGTACTCCCGGCGGATCCAGGCGCGGTACTGCCGGGAGAAAGACAGAAGAGGCTGTCATGGCCACCTGGAAAGGCTGAGAGACCCCCAGCTTCAATGGAAAGCAGCGAGCCAAGCGATTCCCGCTGCATTTTCCCAGCCCTCCACAGCCTCAGGTGAGGCAGGGGGATCCTAGGCACATCCAGCACGCGGGAAGGTCCCGATCCCGCAGGAACCCGCACTCCTCACACCACGGATGTCACAGATCCCCCATCCCAGCTCTCCCCACGTCCCTGATCCCGCAGGAACCCGCAGTCTTCACACCATGGATCCCCATCCCAGCTCTCCCCACGTCCCCGATCCCACAGGAACCCGCTCCCATCACACCGCAGATGTCACAGATCCTTCATCCCAGCTCTCCCCACGTCCCTGATCCCGCAGGAACCCGCAGTCCTCACACCATGGATCCCCATCCCGTAGGAACCCGCTCCCATCACACCACAGATGTCACAGATCCCCCATCCCAGCTCTCCCCGTGTCCCCAGCCCGGCACAGAGCTGGCAGCACCCTCAGCTTCCCGCGCTGGCTGCAGCTGGGACAGCAGCTTTGTTTATCCCTGCTTGCCAAGAAGCTGCTGCTGCTCCTCTCTCCCGTGCCCGAATTCCCGGAAGGAATGCTTCCCCACGCCTTTTTTTCCCCCGCGGGCAGCACGGCCGGGTTGGCCCTGGCAGGGTGGGGTGGGTTTGCTGTCCGAGCACCCCACTCGCCACCGGGAGATTCTGGGGGACTCCTCATTCCCCCCATTCCCACTGCTCCGGAGACAGGAGCATCCCGGTGGCCCGGGGCCAGCTGGCAGCGGGCTGGGCCCTGGAGGTGGTTGGGAAGCAAGGGATGGTCCAGAGGAGCTGTTCCCGTCAGTGCTGGGATGAGGAAACTGCCAGACAGTCCCACATTGCAGCACCGGGGAGCGTGGGCAGGAACGGGGCAGCTCTGCCAGGATTCGCCATTCCCGCTGCCCGGGGCTCGCCAGGGCTCTGCCGTCTCCCGGAGGAGCTGGGAAACGGCTGCTCCAGCAAGGAATTCCCGGGAGCAGTGGTAGGAGCACAGCCAGCAACACCAAACACCTTTTCCTTGAAACTTCCGCCCGTGTTCCCCGTGATGTCAGCGCCGGGGAGGGAACGGCCCTCGGGCGTGGAAAGCTCAGGGAGAAAAAACCTGTGAGGGACAGGGTGGGACCTCCTGGGGCTGCCCAGCCTCAGTTTCCTTCATCCCAGGGAGCTCGGATGGGAGCCTGGGAGGAGGGAATGGGGAAGATGCTCCCTGGGGCTGCGGTGCCTCAGTTTCCTTCGTCCCAGGGAGCTCAGATGGGAGCCTGGGAGGAGGGAACGGGGAAGATGCTCCCTGGCACTGCCCAGCCTCGCTGCTGGTGCGTGCAGCTGTGGTTTCCAGCTGCCAAACGGGGCTGAAGGGAGGAAGAAGGAAGGAAGGGACCACGAGCAGCGGCAGCAGCAGGGTGAGGGTTGAGGTTGGAAAGGAAAGGATGGAGGGCAGCTGTGGGTGCAAAGGGGGCGGAGAGGGACGGAGCATCGGAGCCCTGGGATGGGCGCAGGGACTTGGAAGGGATGCAGCCAGGGCATCCAGAGGGAGAGGGAAACAGCTCCCATGAGCTGCTCAGCTCTGGCATCCCCAGGGTGAGGTGCCTGTGCTGTGGATTCGATTTCCAAATGGGCAGGAGCCACCAAGCTCCCAGGAAAAGTTTGGGATGCAGGACAGCAGGATCGCCAACACGGGATGAGCCCTAAGGGAAAAAAATCTGTGACTGACCCCGGTGGTATCCCCCTCTCCTGCAGCCAGGGAAAATCAGCTCAGGCGGGGGGGGGATTTCCACTGGGAATGTCTGGATTTCCCAGATCCACCCCCTCCGACGTGGGACTCACCACGTTACACAACTGCCACCTGCAAGCTGGAAGATCCCCAGCTCAGGACGGTCCCTGTGTTCCCTGCTAGAGAACAACCCCTGGG
Source organism: Pomatostomus ruficeps (assembly GCA_013400735.1). Lineage (NCBI taxonomy): Eukaryota > Metazoa > Chordata > Aves > Passeriformes > Timaliidae > Pomatostomus > Pomatostomus ruficeps. Next base: position 47,179 of record VYZT01005917.1, read on the forward strand.
AAGTGAGACTGAAGGATTTGGGATGAGATTTGGGGCAAGAACCCATGCCAGGATCTCATGGGGGAACATCCCTGCCATGGGAAGCACCCAGAGGGATGAAGCTCCTTGGGAAGAGCTGCCTGGCACCCACCAAGGCTCGGGGCTGGCTCCCACCTTCCCGGAGGAGGGAAGGAGCCGGGGGAGATGGGGGAAGCTGCCGGGCATTTCCTTTCACAGCCCGAGCAAGAAGTGGTCACAGCCCATTTCCTCCAGCGCTGACCACCAACCCACTGCCCTCCTCCTCCTCCCTGCTGGGCCAGGAGCGCCCAGCCCAGCTGGGATGGCACCGGGGGGTCAAAGCAGCCTGGCCAAGGTGTGCCAGGTCTGTCACCAGAGCGCCCATCTGTGCCCTCTGTCCCATCCACACTGCCTCGTCTGTGCCCGCTGACTTCCTTTTCCAACCTCACCCCTCACCCTGCTGCTGCTGCTCCTCGTGGTCCCTTCCTTCCTTCTTCATCCCTCCAGCCCCATTCGGCAGCTGGAAACCACAGCTGCACGCGCCAGCAGCGAGGCTGGGCAGTGCCAGGGAGCATCTTCCCCATTCCCTCCTCCCAGGCTCCCATCTGAGCTCCCTGGGTTGAAGGAAACTGAGGCTGGGCAGCCCCAGGGAGCATCTTCCCCATTCCCTCCTCCCAGGCTCCCATCTGAGCTCCCTGGGTTGAAGGAAACTGAGGCACCGCAGCCCCAGGAGGTCCCACCCTGTCCCTCACAGGTTTTTCCCCCGAGATTTCCACCCCCGAGGGCCGTTCCCTCCCCGGCGCTGACATCACGGGGAACACGGGCGGCAGTTTCAAGGAAAAGGCGGCTCTTGCTAAATCCCACGGCCAGGAAAACGCATCCCAGCGCCTCCACCCTTGGCTCTGCCTCGGGTGTTTCAGGGAAAGGGTTGCAAAAAGCCACTGGCAAAGCTTGGAGGTGATGGAAAAGCAGCTCGGAAGGGAAAGGGAGGAAAGAGCGCTGACCATCGAGCCCAGTGTGGATTTTGGGAGCGGGAGGAAGGACTGGGACGGAGGGAGGGCACAACAAACCCCGCAGTGGGGTCCGCGCGGGGACCGGAGCGTGGGAAGGACTGGGGACAGCGGGCACGGTCAGGGGAAGCCCCGCAGGGAATCTCCGGCCCCGCGGGTGTTTTGTAATCCCCTGGAGCATTTTCCACCCTCCGCTGGCGTTGCTGCGAGCTGGTGACAGCGGGGCAGAGCCACATCCCTCATGTGACAGCGCCCGCCGGCAGCCGGGGAAGGGAACTTGGGGTCGGGGAAGGGGCTGGCCTTAGGGCCACTGTCACGTGCTGGCCCTGGGGGGACAGGAATCCCCTCCAGGGGCTCGGCAGGGCCGGGGGGACCGCAGGGTCCTGTTTGTCACGGGGCTGTCACACGATGCTCGCGGCTGCAGCGGATGGGGGGCTCTGCCCCCAGGGTCGGGCTTAGGGGCGCCAAGGGAAGGGGAAATCCTTGTGCACATCTTGTCCACGGTCACCTTTCCTTGCAGAGGTGTCCCACGGGAAATTTGGGACTCTGATCCTTGCCTGAGGACCCCGGGGCTGGGTGAAGGAGCGGAGTCCAGAGGGGGAGGCTGGAGAGCCGGGTGGGAGCTGCGCTTTTAAAGACCTTTCTCTTTGCTTTTTAAGGTCTTTCCCTTTGCTTTTTGAGGCTTTTTCCTTTGCTTTTTAAGGTTTTATCCTCTGCTTTTTAAGGCCTTTCCCTTTGCTTTCGAGGGCTTTCCAGGTCAGAAGTGCAGCTCTGATCTCTGCTCCCAGCTGAACATCCCAGCTGCTGGGATACAGCTCGGCTCCGCTCCAGCATCCCTCCCCTGCACGGGACGGGAACCCGTCCAGCTCTCCCAAAATCCACTGCTCCACCTCATTTTGGGGAGGAAAAAGGAGATTTCTCTCCCCACGCTTGCTCCTGAGTGTCACCTGCCTCTGAGAGTGGGGCATTTGCTGGCACAGGGAGCCCTGGCAGATCCCAGCGTGCCCAGATTTCCCGGAACTCCTCCCCAGAGCTTTCCTCCCTCTCCTCTGCCCCTCTCCGCCTCCAGCTCCCGCCCTGCTGCATTCCCGGGAATTGGCCCAGCTCCTTCCCGAGGTTCCCAAGGGACAAACTGCTTTTCCACGCTGTCCTAACTCGAGAAAACGAGTGGGTTCAGGGTTTCCAAGAGCTTCTTAAAGTGCACTCACATAACATCGAGGCTTTTTTTTTATAAATTTCCTTTTTTTCATGGAAACCCCCAAAATCCCCAGGTGATAAGTGACATTCCCAAAATCCCCAGGTACTAAACAACATTCCCAAAATCCAGCTGCATGCAAAGGAGCCGTGCCCAGTTGCAAACTGCTCCAAGATGCATCCTCACCTCGGGGAGCAGGGTCCTCTCGTAGTCCCGCAGCTGCTGCAGGAAGCCGGCGTTGGGGCTGACGTAGGGACGCGCGGCCTTGGTGGCGGCCAGGCAGCTCTCCCAGCCCAGCTCGGTCACTGTCATCAGGTAGGCCACCACCAGGGTGGTGCTGCGGGACACCCCGGCCAGGCTGGAACGGGAGCGGCGTCAGGGAGAGGATCCCGCAGGAATCGCCCACGGGATGCAGCGTCCCTTGGCATGGATGGGGAGGAGTAGGGAGCTCTGTCACTCTGTCACTTCCCTGTCCCCTCCTCAGGCCTGTCCCACATCCCAGATCCCCAGGCGGTCACCACCAGGACCCCATGGATCCAGAGGTGGATCCTCCCCATGGCCCCCACGCTGTTCTGCGCCTCCTCCTCTCCTTCCCGCCCTTCCCAGGGATGTTGGACACCGAGGACACTTTTTGGGGACCCCTCCCCAGCTCCCAGTGGACGGGCAGGGGGCAAGGGGCTCCCAGCAGCTCTCACCAGTGCACCAGGCAGCCTCCCCCTC
>VYZT01005917.1:50282-69511 GCA_013400735.1 Pomatostomus ruficeps
AAAAGGGAGAAAAAAGGGAGAGAAAAGGGAGAAAAAAGGGAGAGAAAAGGGAGGAAAAAAGGAGAAAAAAGGGAGAAAAAGGGGGAAAAAAAGGGGGGGAAACAGAGAAAAAAGGGGGGGAAAGGGGGGAAAAGGGGAGAAAAAGGAAGGAAAAAAGTGGGTTGAAAGGGGAAAAAAAGAGGGGAGAAGGGGGGAAAAGGGGGGGAAAGGGGGAAGGAAAAGGGGAAGAAAAGGGGGGAAAAGAGGGGAAGAAAAGGGGAAAAAAGGGGGAATAAAAAGGGTGGAAGAAAGGGGGGGGAAGAAAGGAGGCCGTGTCCATGGACTGCTGCCTGCATTCCCAACAGCACAACCAGGAACGGGACAGGGAGCACATTCCCCCAAACCCGAGCACCTCGCGGCAAAACGGGGCCGGTCAGAGCCAGGGATTCCTGATGGAGACCTGGAAAACGGGATAACCCATTCCACGTGTGCTGACGGGACAGAGCTGGGTGTCCAGCTCATCCCTGGATGCGATTCCAGGAGCTGTGGTGTTGCTGAGACCCCACACTGAGCCAGGCATTCCTCTCCTTCCAATAAAACCCTCCCTCTGCACCACACTGAGCCCTGGGGCGGTTTTGAGGCAGAAAACCCAATTCTGGTCACTTGTGCTGCTGGTGGCCACCCAGGCCTGGGTTTTCCAGGAGGAGAAGAGGATCCCTGTGGCAGCACCTCCGCTCTGGCCCCGGACTTCCTCTGCCTCCGCGTGACGGGGCGGCCGTGCACCCACGCAGCCTTTCCTGGCTTCTCAGAAGCCAAGGCCTGGCCTCCCGTGGTTATTCCCACTCTGGCCTTGCCGAGGGAGCTGCTTTCCCTCTGGGAATCCTCCAGAATCCCCTCCATCCCTGTAGCCCATGGAAAAGGGTTCACCCTGCCCTGGAAGCGTCGGGCTCGGCACTGTCTGAGGAGCCAACGGGGGTGAATTTATTCAGAAATTGCAGCAGGGGGTTCTGCTCTGCAGGAAGAGGAGGAGGCATGAGGGAGGCTCTGACGCCGTGCTCGGGGCTAAAAATACCGAGCTGCTCATTCCTGGAAGGAGATGTGAGCCCGAGGAGCCTCCAGCTCCACAGAAAATGGAGCATCCCCATTCCGGAGGAGTTTCCCTGCTTGAAGTTTATCCCAGGGGATTTCCCTGCTTGTCTCACTGATCTGCACCATCCCCAGGGCCTCCAGGCTCTTCAGATCCCAGTTTTCCCTTTCATCCTCTCAGCAGGACCAGCAGGAATGTTCTTGGCTGCAAGGACACAACGCTCGTGCCTCCAGCCTGCATCCCTGTCCCAGCCCATCCTAAAGGACTTTCCCCATCCCAAGGGACTTTTTCCTCACCCCAAAGGACTTTTTCCTCACTCCAAAAGACTTTCCTCATCCCAAAAGTTTTTCCTCATCCCAAAGAACTTTCCTCATCCCAAAGGACTTTTTCCTTATCCCGAAGAACTTTCCTCATCCCAAAGGCTTTTCCTCATCCCAAAGGATTTTTTCCTCATCCCAAAAGATTTTCCTCATCCCAAAGGCTTTTCCTCATCCCAAAGGATTTTTTCCTCATCCCAAAGGATTTTCCTCATCCCAAAGGATTTTTTCCTCATCCCAAAGGATTTTCCTCATCCCAAAGGATTTTCCTCATCCCAAAGGACTTTCCTCATCCCAAATGACTTTTTCCTCATCCCAAAGGACTTTTTCCTCATCCCAGAAGATTTTCCTCATCCCAAGACTTTCCTCATCCCAAAGGACTTTTTCCCCATCCCAAAGGACTTTTTTCTCATCCCAAAGGACTTTTTCCTCATCCCATCCACCCCCAGCCACTCCACGGGTGTTTTTCCCCCACGGGAAAGCTCTGCCTGTGCTTTTCCAGCCTCACAGCATGGGATCCGGGGCTGGAATTGCAGCCCTGAGAGCCACCGAGCTCCCGGATCACAAGCAGGACCCAAAGTTCACCCGGGTTGTGAAATCCGAGGCATAAACTGACAAGCAGAAAATAGTTTCTTGAATAACTCTTCCTTCCTGCAGGCAGCTCTATCTTTTTTTTTTTCCCCTTTTTTTTCTTTTCCCTTTTGTAGACACGCCACAAACGCAAAGAAATGAGCGAAAGGGAAAAAAAAAAAAATAACAACCAAAAATCCCAGCTCTTGCTGAGGCAGGGTTTTCTTGTAAAGCTTCTCTTTCCGCTCAGCCGGGAGCGTGAGCGAGCAGAATTCCACCCCCGGGCACGGCTGCTGGAAAAACCAGGCACCTCCATGGGCAGGGCTCCGTTTGGGCTCTGAGAATTGAATTTTGATGTTTTTTGGGGGTTTGATTGGAGAGAAAAATCCATGGATTTGCCAATTTGCTGGTGCAAATGGATGATTTGTGGATGTCCAAAGCAGCAGCATCCCAAAAAATCCTGGGAATTCCTCCCAGCAGCTTCATCTCCCAGCATCATTCCCAGACTTACGAGCATCAGTGCTTTAGAGGGTGAAAAAAAAATGTGTATTTTAATAAATTCTATATTTCTCTTCCCAAAAAATAAATTGTGGAAGACTGACACAAATCGTCTTCCTACCACTCCAATTCTCAGCCCTGCCCAGCGGAATAATTCTGAAACACGACAAAAAAATTACATTTCCTGACTGCGAACACACACACACACCAAAAAAAAAAGGATTTTCAGCCCTAAAAATGTTATTTACCACAGAAAAATGAATCTCAGCTTCTGGGAAGCACGGGGATTATAGGAAATTTCACAGCATGAATGGACTGAACTTTTATCCTGCGGAAGCTGAGCTTTTATTGACCAACGGCCAGGAAAAAAGATGGGAATTCACTTACAGGTTCTGACTGGATGAATCCGAGGCTGAGATGCACAGATAGGTCATGTCCTGCAACACCAAATAAAATAGCAATAAAATACCTCCAAGAAGCATTAAATCCTCCATTTATCTCTTTTTTTTTTTTTTTTTTCCTTTCTCAGCTGCCCCTGAGGGCAGGAGAAATCAAAAACCACTTTGGGGTTTGCTCGGGTGCATCCACCCCACCCTGGGCTATTTCCTCTCAATCCCAGAGGATGGGACAGGCTGTGGGGACACCCATGACACTCAGGAGCCCCCCAAAACAGTCAGACCCTTTTCCAGGCCCCAAACTCGGCCAGGAAGATGAGGCTGAGCACGCACTGACAAAGCCACTCTCATCAAGGAGTTATTTCCTCCCCGTCCTTTTAATACCCCATAAATCAGCTGCTGCCTGCTGGCCGAGGTCAGGCTACTTTCCTCTCCTTAAAACGTCGCTTCCTCGATCCTCCCTGTTCGGAGCTAAATTTAAATCATTTTTATCTGAGGGTTGAGGGGGTTTTTTAATCCTTTCTTAGCAAAACGGGGGGAAATCCTGCACCCATCTCCATCAGGTCCCTCGTGGTTCATGCAGCTCCATCCCATGGATCACCCTGCAGCCCAGGAGGCTGGAAAAGGGGATGATTTCAGGGAGGAAGGGGCAGAGCAGGATGGGCACGGGGATAACTCTGCTGGAATGACCCGCGCTGCCAGGATGGACACGCCAGGCCGTCCCGCGCATCCCATCCATGGCTCCGTGCCTGCTGCCATCCCAACCTCCCACACCGGGCAGAGCCACCAGGGCATCAAACCCACCCTGGAGCAGCCAGAGCGACCTCACCCCACCCTAAACCCCGACCCCAAATTCCCCAAAAATCCCGGATTAACAGCGAGGCTCCCGTTCCCATCAGGGCCGCGCACGGGAACGGGGCCGCGCTGTGACTGACAGACAGGTTGCTGTGACTGACAGGTTGCTGTGACTGACAGGTTGCTGTGACTGACAGGTTGCTGTGATTGACACGTGGCTGTGATTGACAGGTTGCTCAACCCCCTCCACCCCCCTGGGGCCTTTCCGCTTCCCCTTGGCGCGGCTTTGCTCCGTGTTGTAAGCGCTCCGTGCGGTTTGCTCCCCGTCTGGCCGAGCCCCGCTCCCGGCCCCGCTCCCGGTCCGTTTGTCCTTCCCGTTCTCTCTGCCCCGCTCCCGGTCCGTTTGTCCTTCCCGTTCTCTCTGCCCCGCTCCCGGTCCCGGCCCCGCTCCCGGTCCGTTTGTCCTTCCCGTTCTCTCTGCCCCATTCCCGGCTCCGCTCCCGGTCCCGTTTGTCCTTCCCGTTCTCTCTGCCTCATTCCCGGCCCCGGCCCCGCTCCCGGTCCGTTTGTCCTTCCCATTCTCTCTGCCCTGCTCCCGGTCCCGGTCCGTTTGTCCTTCCCGTTCACTCTGCCCCACTCCCGGTACTCAGCACCTCAGGAAAAGGCTCCAGCCTGGGTTTTGTTGGGGTTCCCCCCCGCTTTTGGTGGCCCCAAAATGCTGAGGGGTCCTGGAGGTCCCGTTCCCTTTCTGCAGCATCCCAAATCTGGGGTGAAGCACCCCCAGCACAAGGAGGATGTGGAGCTGCTGGAGAGAGTCCAGAGGAGCTCATGGAGCTGCTCCAGGGCTGGAGCTCCTCTGGAGCCAGGCTGGGAGAGCTGGGAATGGTCCCCTGGAGAGGAGAAGGCTCCAGGGAGAGCTCAGAGCCTCTTCCAGGGCCTGAAGGTGCTCCAGGAGAGCTGGAGAGGGACTGGGGACAAGGGCTGCAGGGACAGGACCCAGGGAATGGCTTCCGACTGCAACCGAGTGGATTTAGATGGGATATTGGGAAGGAATTCCTGGCTGTGAGGGTGGGGAGGCCCTGGAATTTCCCAGAGAAGCTGTGGCTGCCCCTGGATCCCTGGCAGTGCCCAAGGCGAGGCTGGACGGGGCTTGGAGCAGCCTGGGACAGTGGGAGGTGTCCCTGTCGCCCATCAGGTGTCCAGCACCCCACGGCCGTGCCCCCCGCTCCTCACACATCCCGGGAGCCGAACCTGCGGCTGCTCCCGGCGCTCGGAACGATCCGGGCAGGATTCGTGCGGGAGTGCCCTGTTCGGCACCCCCGGCACCGCCCCGGGACTAATTCCCTCCTGCCTCAGTTTCCCCGAGGGTCCCGCAGCGCTCCGGGCTCGGCGAGGCGGGGACAAGACGGGGGGACACCGAGCAAGGCAGGCCCAGGTCCGGAGCGGGTCCCGCCGTGTCCCCTCCCCGCCCGGGCTGCTCCATTCGCGGGGCGCCGCCGCCCTCTCGTGGGGACCCCCCGGCAGCACGGGGCACCCGCCGGACCCGGTCCCGCAGCGCCCAAAAACCACCGAGTGATGCCCATGACCCCGAACCCTCGCTGGCCCCAAAACCACCGAGCGATGCCCGTGACCCCCGAACCCCCACTGCCCCTGCCCAACGCCGGCTCTGAGCCCCTTGGGGCGGCACTGCCTGGTGTAAATCGATGAAAATCGGTGAAAATCGGTGAAAATCGGCGGAAATCCAGCTTTGCTTCTCCCCAGGCCGGGAGCAGCTCCCGCGTGTCCCCTCCGCACCTTCCCAGTCCCCGCTGCCCCTCCCGGGCACGCACCTCCAGCACGGGCTCGGCGCGGTTGTGGACGGACAGGATGTGGGTGATCCCGTTCCTCAGCAGGTTCTCGTGGTCCTCCGAGTCTGGAAACGGGAGCCAGGTGGGAATTACCCGCCCTGCTGGGACCCCCTGACCCCCATTCCAGCCCTTCCCGCTGCCTTTCATCCCACACAGCGCAGGGAGGAGATCGGGCACCTCCTTCTAAGCAAAATCCCCCTGGGATGCGCAGGTGCCGAAAGCCATCCCCAAAATCAGGAATTATCCTGATAACTCGGGATAGGCTGTTGTGGCCTCGCTGTTTCCAAGGATTTCCCGGTGTTCCAGCATGACCGGTGACCACAGCTTACAGGGGACATCCCTTTCCTGGGCTGGAGTTGCGTGGGATCACCGGCATTTGGGGTGGGGATTTGGGGCAGCTTTGGATCTTGGGAAGAGGTTGAGATTCCCAGTTGGGAGCACACGGAGCTCCCGAGGAGAAGGAATCCTCCAGCTCCAGCCCTGCCAGCTCCCCGGGGATCCCCCAGCGCCGTGGAGGGGCAGGGAGAGACACTTACCACGGATATTCCCCAGGTAGAGGCCGGTGACAATCTAGGAGGTGACAAAAAGGGGAGAGGATTCAGATGGTACCCACGTAGTGGGAATATCAAAGAACACAAACCAAGGACCCAAATCTACGGACCAGGAAAGGCTGAACCCACTCAAACCATCACCCCCAGCCCCTCGGGAGCGCAGAGTTCAGGAAAACTCAGCACAGAAATGGGTTTGCATGTGACCCTGCGGAGTTTCAAATTCTGCATCTGCCAGCTGGGCATGGATGGGCACGGGCTATTTATAGCAGAATTTATATTTATTGCGGTTCAGAGATGTCAAAGCTGCAAATTTGGTCTCCAGCTTGCTGCTGCAGGGTTGTGAAGGAGGAAAGGGGCAGCTCAGGGGGTTTAAGAACCTGCCAGGGCATTTTAGAGGGGCACAGAATGACAGAGCTGATCACCAGCTGGGCTTGCTGGTGCCCATCTGGCAGAGGAGCCCCAGTTTGGGGAGTTTTGGGATTTTCAACTGTACTGGGTCACATCCAGCTGAACCCCAGCCCTTCGGTTTGCTCTTCCTGATGGGACAGGAAACCATCAGGAAAGCTGATGTTGTGGTTTAGGACCTGTGCTGGGGTCTCAGCCACTTCCTGGCCCCTCTTTATCCCCCACTCAGAAATTTGGGAAGGTTTTTAAGGTAAAGTAACGTGGTGGGAATTAAACAATGAGCTCCCCATTCTGCATCTGAAAAATCCGAGGTGATAAATTTATCCCTGGGGTGCTGAGAAGGATGAGGGTACAACCACCTGGATTCAGCACAGCACAAACTGTGAAGGGGAATGCAGAGCTCTGAATCTTATCAAGTCCAAAATTGGATCCTAAAAAGGATCTGCACCAACCCAGCCCTTGGCAACAGCAGCCTGGGCTCCCCAGAAGGGTTTGGTGGCACTGGGGGGCTGTAAAAGCCACTCTGCCCGTCAGGCTGAGCTCCCAGGGGGTGACACCCCGCTGTGGAACCCCAGCAGAGCCCCGCAGAGGGAGTTTGCCCCGATCTGATCTCGCTGTTGTTGTCCCAGAGTCTAATTTTAAACCGGAGCACTCGCATTCCAAGTGGTTATTTAAGGACACCGGCAGAAATGGATCCCCTCCTCCAGCCCTGGAGGAAAAAGCAGCACAGAAACCCCACTTCCCCCATGGCTGGGGCACATCCCGGGGGTGGAAAAGAGGGAATTTCCCTGCAGGGATGAAAATGCCAAGGCTTCCCCACCCCAGGGATGAGGATTTAAGGCCGGCTGTCACTTTCCTGACACCTCAGACACCCTTGGATACAAATCCCTGTTTGTTTTCCTAATTCTCTTCAAGCGCTTGGAATTTCAGAGGGCTGTGGGAAAGGGGAGGTGCAGATTGTTGTTTTTAGGGGATCCTGGTGGCCTGGGAAGCGCCTTCATGGGCTGCCACCACCCCGCTGTCCCCCTGTACCTTGCTCATTCCACTCCCCATGGATTTGCTCTCCCCGGGATCAGGATTCCGGTGGTTTCTCCGTCTCCGGGGCTACCTGCGAATAAACACCCGGAATTCCCGGAGAGGATGGTGAGACCTGACCCCCTCCAGGAGCTCATTCCTGTGCCAGGGAGGAAGGGAAAGGTGCCAGGAGGGGAGCCAGAGCCCTGGCAAACTCAGCTTACCTGCAGGCTGCTCCGGCGGCTCCTGCTCCGGAGGGAAAGGGAACGGAGAGTGCCTGGTGCCGGGAAGGGGAGGATGAAATGAGGATCTGGGATCACAGCAAGGCTCAGGTTTCTCTCCTGGGCTCCCTGGGGTTCCACAGCCTTTTGGGAAGGACAACTCCCTTATCCCAGCAATGCTGGAACTCCAGCATTTGCTCCAAAACACCGATTTTCCAGGCACAAACCCCTGGCAGATCCATGGCCCCCACCCAGGTCGGGGCCACCAGGGTGCCAGAGGCAGGAGCTGTGCAAAAAGCAGGGAAAAATAAAATCCCACCATCACCAGCCCGGGATTCTGCCACCTCATCCTTCTCAGCACCCCAGGGATAAATTTATCACCTCGGATTTTTCAGATGCAGAATGGGGAGCTCATTGTTTAATTCCCACCACGTTACTTTACCTTAAAAACCTTCCCAAATTTCTGAGTGGGGGATAAAGAGGGGCCAGGAAGTGGCTGAGACCCCAGCACAGGTCCTAAACCACAACATCAGCTTTCCTGATGGTTTCCTGTCCCATCAGGAAAAGAGCAAACTGAACTCCAGGCTCGGTTTAGCCTTCAGAGGGGCGTTTTTACATTTTTACACCAAAACCCTGCAGAGCCCAGGAGACACCGGCTCAGCTGAAGGGAGAAATTTGGCAAACACGAAGCCAGGAGGCAAATCCTGTTCAGGAACCGAATGTCCCACCCCAACAATCACACCCAACAGGCAGCTCTCAAGTTAACCAGACATTTATTAGCATTTCTGGAGGTGGAGAGGGTGTTCCAGTACAACAAGCAACGAGGTCACGCGCAGGCGATGGAATCATTTCGTGTTCAAGCAGAGCAGGTTCCACTGAGTTGCTTTATTTCTTCCATTCGTTCTTGTCGAAATCCCACTGGGCTGAGATGCCCTCCACGGGGTTAGCCCTCATGTCCAACATCCTCTTGGTCTGCGCCGCCCGCCACTCCTCGGAGAAGGTGTGCGGGATGGGGCCGTACACTGCACAGTGGGAATGATGGAATTATGTCCTCATGTCACATCAGTAAGTTGGGAATTTTGGGATAATTTCACTAATTAAAGGGGTTTTTTCCCCCTGAAGTCACCCCACTGGAGAAGCTGTGGCTGTTCCATCCCTGGCAGTGTCCAAGGCCAGGTTGGATGGGGCTTGGAGCAGCCTGGGACAGTGGGAAGTGTCCCTGCCATGGAATGGGATCATCTTCAAGATCCCTTCCAACCCAAACCAGCCAGAGATCCTGGGATCTGCTCTAACCTCCCCACATCCAGTTTCTGCAGCATCCAGCCCACGCCACATTCCCACACGGATTCTCCAGCAGTTTCCTTCATTCCCAAGATAACAGCTCCCTGCTTCCTTTTTTTTTTGGGGAGTCTCGAGGCAGGGAGCAGCTCCTTTAACTCCAGGCTCCCTGGAGGTCAGATCCTTCGCTGGGAAAGCAGCCAGGCATGGCAGAAACCCAAATGTTCCCAGGGCAGCCAAAGCTTTTCCGGCAGCGCCGAGGGGAAGCTCTGGGATCAGGAATATCAGCCCTTCTCCTTCCCCTCCATTTCCCATCCTCCCAAAGCTCCAGCGCCTTTCTGTGAATCAGCTTCCTGGATATTTATGCTACATCCCCACAAGTCACAGCTCCAGCATGGAATTTCCAGGGACTGACCAACAGCTCCTGCTGGGAAATTCCCGTTAGGGGTGTTCCATAACCCAGCCTGACCCCACAGGAATTCCCACCAGGCATCTCCTGAACCCAGAGAGAATTCCCAGCAGGCATCTCCTGACCCTGCTCTCCATGAGGAGTTACTTACTGAAGTGCTTCTGCCAGATGAGGATGAGTCCAGTGAAGCCGAGGAAGAAGAACACTCCCCCCAGGATGGTTTTCCACTCGTTCGTCCCTTTGTTCATCTCCGCGTAGGTCTCGTTGAATTTTATCCGGTACACTGGGGGAAAAAAAAGGATCAAATGATCTCTTTGAACTTTTCCTGGGATTTGCAGGTGACCAGGAACTCTGCAGAGGGAGGTGGACAAGCCTGAGGCTGCCCAGAAGGGGGTGGATGGTAAATTAGGTCTGGCATCTCTCCCACACCAAGACCAAGGAGTTGTTCCAACCCCACATCACTTGTTTCACAGATTAACCTAAATTGGGCAAAAGTTGCAGCACAGACCGGAAAAATGGGAGCTTTCCTTCCTCCCCTCCAATTCCCAGCGTGGATATTGACCCCAAAGCTTCCCAGCACCAACAATCCCAACAGGATCATTCTGAGCTCAAACGGCTTCTCAGCTCCGCCGCTGAAATCCACAAGAATTTAAAACCCAAAGCAACGGAAAATTTGGCGTTCGGGAGCACCTGAGCAACTCTTCAAAGGGTTTAAAACCTTTCACAGGCCAGGTTCTCCCCTCACACCACGGGAGCAGTTAGGAAAGTCGAGGCAGTTCTATTTGCAAGTCAAAACACCCACGGGGAGCTTTCCTGAGCTGGGATTTGGTTCACACCAAGGTCAGAGCTCATTAATATTCAAATCCACATTTCTGTTTGGGGCTCGTTTCGCTCAGCTGGACTAACAATGGTTGTTGTGTTGAAGAGATTTTTTTTTTCTGGCTTGCTGAAAGGAGGTGAGGATAAAGAAATGATTGTTGATATTTGGTTTCTGGGAAAGGAAGGAGTGGCTGAGTGTGACCTCAGATGGGGAATGGAGGCCACAGCAGGAGAATTTCATGTTCTGTGACAGCATTGAAGATTTTGGGAATAAAAACCACGGATGTCAACGTGTGTGGACACCAGGAGCTCCATCATAATTACGGAAATTCCTTCATGGATCAGCTCTGCTCACAGAGACACTGGGCAAAACAGGGATTAAAAACCACGGATGTCAACGCGTGTGCACACAAGGAGCTCCACCACAAATAATAAAATTCCTTCATGGATCAGCTCTGCTCAGAGATACTGGGAAAAACAGGGATTAAGAGCTGCTCCAGGCACAGCCTCCAATAAAAAGCTGTCCCAAGACTTTTGACAAGGACCTGGAGTGACAGGACAAGGAGAATGGCTTGGAGCTGAAGGAGAGTGGGTTTAATGGGATATTGGGAAGGAAATGTTCTCTGAGAGGGTGGGGAGGCCCTGGAATTTCCCAGAGAAGCTGTGGCTGCCCCTGGATCCCTGGCACTGTCCCAGGCCAGGCTGGACGGGGCTTGGAGCAGCCTGGACAGTGGAATGAGAAGATCTTCAGGATCCCTTCCCACCCCTCCCATCCCATTCTCCTGGACACGGGAATTGTGCTGCTGCTCCCCGCGGGGTCACCCGGAGCTCCCAGCACATACGTTCCACTTTCTCATCCATGGACAGGGCACTCCAGGACGCCTTCTCCTTCTCCTTCAGCGCCTTCTGCTGCGCAGAGAGGTCCCTCACGAAGGCCACCTCGGGCAGGGGGACGTCCCGCCGGTCCACATAGGCTGGCAGGGTGTAATCCTCGGCCTTGACGACGCCAGCTGGGGGGACAGACGGACACCGCTCAGGGGCCTGCACAGACAGCTCCTACTGCTCACTACACAACAGCCCCACCGCTCCAAAGAGAATCCAGGAGGGAAAAGACTCCCTGGTGAAGCATTTAAAGTCTTGTTGTAAAAATAGAGTCACAGACTGGTTTGGGTTGGATTGGATTGGGAGGGACCTTGAAGCTCATCCCAGTCCAACTCCTGCCATGGCTGGGACATCTCCCACCATCCCAGGGTGCTCCAAGCCCCATCCAGCCTGGCCTTGGACACTGCCAGGGATCCAGGGGTGGCTGAGGGAGCTGGGAAAGGGTCTGGAGAATCCTGAGGGAGCTGGGAGAGGGGCTGGAGAATCCTGAGGAAGCTGGAAAGGGGCTCAGCCTGGAGCAAAGGAGGCTCCGGGGGCCCTTCTGGCTCTGCACAACTCCCTGACAGGAGGCGCAGCCGGGGAGGAAAATCGGGATCTGCTCCCAGGGCACAGGGACAGGAGCACAGGGAATGGCCTCAGGCTGGGCCAGGGGAGGCTCAGGGTGGGATCAGCAGGAATTTCCCCATGGAAAGGGGGTCAGGAACTGGAACTGCCCAGGGAGGCTCAGGGTGGGATCAGCAGGCATTTCCCCATGGAAAGGGGGTCAGGAATTGGAACTGCCCAGGGAGGTTTGGAGTCCCCATCCCTGTCCCAGGTGACCAGGAGATGTCACCTGGAGCTGGCACTCAGAGCTCCAGGCTGGGGACAAGGTGGGGATTGGCACAGGTTGGACTCAATGACTTTGAAGCTCTTTTCCCACCTGAGTGATTCTGTGATTCCTGTCACTTGCCCAAGCTCCCTCCATCCCAACCCTGCCCTCACCCCCACTCCCAGAGCAGATTTTTGTGCTCGTCCCCTCCAGGAATTGTTTTATTCCCTCCCTGCCCGCCCAGCTGCGGGACCCACCGTGTCCGTGCGCCCTCAGGCACAGGGAGGTGCAGATGGATCTCCTCCCGACGAGGCTGAACACCCTGGAGGCCAACATCCTGCAGGGCCAGGCAGCAACATGTCAGTGCCCGAGGGGGGGAAATAAAAACATTCTCCACCAGTTTATATGTAAAAAAAAAAAAAAATCCAGCCCAGAGGCTTCTATAAACAGCAGCACACCACCCTGTGCTTTTCAGGGATGTCCTCCCACTAAATTACCCTGGATGAGTCTTTCCCTGTTTTTAAACTGAGTCTCCTGTGCTCGAAGCTAAGGACGTTCCCTTACTTCAATCACCCTTCGGGGACGCTCTAATTCCAAAATAAACCGTTCCTGGGCAGACTCCAAGAGCGCCGAGCGAGCCGAGCCCAAGCACATCCCAGAGCCGCTGCAGCCGCCCCTCAGCGGGAGCAATCCCGGCACATCCCGGGGAAGGGCGGGATCCCAGGTAAAGGATTCCCACATACGGAGGATTCCAATTCCTCCGGTGACCCCAGCTCAGCCCAAACCTCTCAAGAGCACCCCTGCCCTCCCCTGACCTTGCCCTCCCTGCTGTCACCTCATGTCGCGACACGGGCGCTCTGACCCGGCACGGACACGCCGAGCCCCTCAGGAGGGGCCGCAGCGCTGCCCCCTCGCACCCCTCCCCTCAACCCCGCAACCCGCCCGGCCCCGCCAGCCCGGCCGCGGGTGGGGATGGCGGAGGAGCTCCCGTTCTCCCTCCCAGCCCGTCCCCAGCCCGTTCCCGGTGCGCTCCCGGCGCGTCCCGGCCTCTCGACCTGGCGACCGTCCTCTACGGCAGCGGGAGCGGAAGGAGCGGCGGCCGGAAGCGCGGGGCGCGCCGGGAGCGCGGGGCAGCGAGCGGCACCGGGCCGGAGCGGCCGCGCGAGGGGGATGACGGGATACGGGCGGACCGGCCCCGGAGGACTGGCCCGCATTCCCGGGATCCCGGGAGCCCCGAGGGTGGGAAAGAGCTCCGAGGTCACCGAGTCACAGCTGTGACAAATCCCAGCCCAGAGCGCTGGGTGACACCTCCAGGAATTCCTTGGGCACCTCCAGGGATGGGGGCTCCAAACCTCCCTGGGCAGTTCCAGTTCCTGACCCCCTTTCCATGGGGAAATTCCTGCTGATCCCACCCTGAGCCTCCCTGGGCAGTTCCAGTTCCTGACCCCCTTTCCATGGGGAAATTCCTGCTGATCCCACCCTGAGCCTCCCCTGGGCAGTTCCAGTTCCTGACCCCCTTTCCATGGGGAAATTCCTGCTGATCCCACCCTGAGCCTCCCCTGGCCCAGCCTGAGGCCGTTCCCTGTGCTCCTGTCCCTGTGCCCTGGGAGCAGAGCCCGATTTTCCCCCCCGGCTGCCCCTTCCTGTCAGGTCCAGAAGCTCGCCGCTTGTTGGAAACTACGTATCTTTTAATTTTTTATTTTGTTTCTCTAAATTAAAAAAAATCGAAAAATAAAAATCTAATTAACGTCAAAAACAAAAAAAAAACCACAAAAACAAAAACAAAAACAAACAAACAAAAAAAAAAAACAAACAAAAAATTCAGATCCGATGAAAACCCCAATACTGGAAGTTGCTCAGCTCTACACCGACCAATGAACTTTGAAACGATGCATCTCTACGAGGTTTTGACTGTATAAAGTTTGGAGAAAATTTTGATAAAAATATGGGTGTTTAGAATATTCTTCCTTGGCAAAATAAAACAATGTGTAATTCTCTATCACTTCAAATACAGTGTTAAGAGAGGATTTTTATTTTTCTCCCGATTTTCAGTGACACTTTGAGCTTCCTTTGCTCCGGGCTGAGCCCCTTTCCCAAAACCGCTCCAAACCCATCCCAAATCCATCCCAATTCCACCCCAAACCCATCCCAAACCCACATCCCAGATCCATCCCAACCCCATCCTGCTCCAAATCCATCCCAAACCTACCCCAAGTCCACATCCCAAACCCACCCCAAATCCATCCCAAACCTATNGGCGGTGCGGGCGGCGGGCGGCGCCGGGACCGGGCCGGGCCGGGCCCTACCGGGACGCGGCACTATGAAGCTGACCACGCAGGCCTACTGCAAGATGGTGCTGCACGGCGCCAAGTACCCGCACTGCGCCGTCAACGGGCTGCTGGTGGCCGAGCGGCCGCCCGCGCCGCGCCCGCCGCAGCCCGCGCTGTTCGTGGACTGCATCCCGCTCTTCCACGGGACGCTGGCGCTCGCCCCCATGCTGGAGGTGGCCCTGACGCTGGTGAGGTGTTGCCGCGGGGATCGGGGGGGCTGCGGAGGGGTCCTGAGGGTGCTCAGGGGGGTCCTGAGGGTGCTCGGGGGTGGAGGGAGGTGTTGGCACGGGGATCCCCGGTGGAGCCGCTGGAGCCGGCCCGGAGCGCCCGTGGGGATGCTCCAGTGGGAGAGCTGGAAATGTTCCCCTGGAAAAGGCTCCAGGGAGAGCTCAGAGCCCCTTGAGGACCTAAAGGGGCTCCAGGAGAGCTGGAGAGGGACCGGGGACAAGGGATGGAGGGACAGGACCCAGGGAATGGCTTCCCACTGGCACAGAGTGGATTTAGATGGGATATTGGGAAGGAATTCCTGGCTGTGAGGGTGGGGAGGCCCTGGAATTTCCCAGAGAAGCTGTGGCTGCCCCTGGATCCCTGGAAGTGTCCAAGCCCAGGCTGGATGAGGCTTGGAACAACTTGGGACTCTGGAAAGTGTCCCTGCCGTGGCAGGGAATGAGATAATCTCTAAAATCCCTTCCCACCCAAACCACTCCACGATTCCACGGTTAAATGATTGTGAGCAAAAGAAAATCCCTCCCTTCTTGATACCATTAACTCATTTCTGGTTCCTCCAGACTCCTTTAATGTTTCCCTTTCCCTCAGTCTTTTTCGTCCCAAAAAGATCCATTTGGAAATAAATTCCAATTTTTTGTAAATAAACTCCAATTTTCTCCAGCTGAGAATGTCGACATCCTTGTGAAGCCTGGAAATGATGAAATGCAGCCCGAGGCACCGGGACAGGAGCCGAGCCTGAGCCCTGACCAGTTAACTTTGCCGTGAAACACACAAAATTCATCATTTTAAACACGTTTACAGCGGTGTAGGACCAGCAGAGCACCGTGTGTTTTCATTAAATTCAGATTAAAAGTCTTCCTGCAGCGTTTGTGGTGAACTTCAGGCCTTCAGTGCAGCTTTTGGGTGCAGATCTTGCAGCAGGATGAGATTATTGGGAAATAAATCCCGTTCCTTGCGACATCTGCAGGGAGAAAATTATCCTGGAGATGAAGAAATGGCAGAATTTTACTTCTTTATTCTCAGGTTTTAGTAAAGATTGGAAGCTGCTGGTGTTTCCCACAAGAATTAGGATTTTCCACAGCTCTGTGTGGTTCACAGCCACTCCTGTGATCTTTTAAAAATTTTTTACAAGAGCCCCGGGGCCTTTTGCTGCTGCTCTGGGCTGAAACAAAGGCAGAGGTGTCGATAAATCCCGACAGAGCAGCCAGGAAAATGGGATTTTCCTCATGGAAAGGGTTGAAAGGAGGCGATTCCACACCTCCTGCACACCCTGCCGTGCGGATCCTGGATAAATCAGGGAGATCAGGGCGGTTAAACTCAGTTTTTGTCACAAAGCAGCTTCGTTTTTAAAGGATTCCACAGCTCTGGCAGGATTTAATGGGATCTGGTTCTTTTCCAATTAAATTATTGCTGATTCCTGGTGGAGGGAGGGAGAGATTTTAGAAGATTCACCTCCCATTCCCTGTCCTGAGTCATCCCAGCACCTCAAACAGGAGCAAAACCCTCCAGATTTAATCTGGGAATAGCAGAGGCACTTCCAGACTTTCGGGCTTTGCCTCCTGAAACTTCCAGGGGCTGCAAGGAGTCACCAAACCCCAAAAAACCAAAGGTGGAACTGTGCCCGGGGAGGTTTGGGAACCCCCAGAGGGTGGTCAGGCAGGGAATTCCCGGGGAATGGGCGCATTCCCGAGGCTGCCAGGGGCACAGGGAGGGATTTTGGGATGTCCGTGCAGGGCCAGCAGCTGGATTGGTGATCCCTGAGGGTCCCCGGGAGGGATTTTGGGGTGTCCGTGCAGGGCCAGCAGCTGGATTGGTGATCCCTGAGGGTCCCCGGGAGGGATTTTGGGGTGTCAGTGCAGGGCCAGCAGCTGGATTGGTGATCCCTGAGGGGCCCTCCCAGCTCGGGATGCTCCAGGAGTCTTTGTTTTCCCGAGGTTTGCAGACGCTGCCGCGGTTAATTCGCGCTTTGAAATCCCTTTCAAAGGCAGAGTCATTAAGAAAAAAGCGAATTAAGCCTCTGGATTTCTCGGCTAATTGATTTGGTTTTACAGGCACGGCTCAGAAAAAAAGGAAAACCGAGGAGCTCCTCCCTGTCCTTCACTCCTGCTCCTCCTCCTCCTCTTCCTCCTCTTCCCAGGGTTTTCCAGACCCCCAGGCTCCCCCTTTGGATTTTTCCTTGCCAGTGCTGGACCAAAAAAATCAGGAGCTTGAAACAGCTTTTATTCCCAAAATGAGATTTTTTTCCCCTTTTTTTTTTTTTTTTTTAGGCAAAAGAATTTTTTAATTACCAGCTANTTTTTTAGGCAGAAGCAATTTTTAATTACCAGCTAGGAAAGTGAGAACTTGAAATCATCCTCTTAAATTTCTTTTCAAGACAATTTTGGGTACAATTGCAAAAATGGATTTAGGGCTGAGGTTTTTAATTTTTAAATTGATGGACTTTTTTTCCAAATTATTATTATTGTTATTATTATTGTTATTAATTTTACTGTCTGGGCTGCCAAGCTTTCAAGCCACCAACGATTCAAACCAGAGCCCTTAAACCCTCGAAATGGGTTTGGAATTGAAACAGCAGCTCGAGGAAAAGGCTGCACAGCTTTTTTTTTCATTTTTTTTTTATCACTTAAATCCATGTCATCCCTCGGATTATTCGCATGGCTGTTCTGTGGGGCTGGTTCTGCAGCCTAATACCATAATTATCGCTGAAAATGAGATTGATTTGACTTCCAGGATGCGACAGGTCAGCAGCAGATGTATTTTTGGAGGCCTTTTTAATAGAGCCGGGGAGGGGTTTTTTTTTTTCGAGGCCGCGCTCTCTAGGGACCGCACAGGAAAATTCGAGCTCCTTCCTCCCCCTCTGCCTGTCAAGGCTTTGTGTTGTGCTGACTTGGTACCCTCGATTCTAAAGAAAAACATTATTTATATATAGATATCCCATATATATAGATATTTTCAAAGGCAGACTCAGCAGCAGGAATTCAGCTCCAGTTTAAAGCAGAAAGTTTTTTAAAGCGGTGTTGAAACTCGTTTAATTCAAAACCAACAATCAACCAAATTACCCAAGTTTTTGTGAATCAAAAATGATGTAAATTATATTAAAAAATACACCCGTGCAAGCGTTTATACAGAGATGTTCAATAAGGAAGAACTCGCAAAGGAAAATAATTTAATCTCAGTTGAAGAAATGATAAATGGGACAAATTTCTGCCTCACATTCACCTTTCACCTGAAGCTTTATTTTCTGCTGAAGGCCCCAAATTGTTGTGTTTTACCCGAAAAATGGGACATCAGAAATAAAATCTTTCTTCAAGAACCAGGGCAGCCACACACCCGTGAGGGGAACATTCCCTGAAGTCCCTGCTTGGGTGAATCTGACAGAAAATTGTCCCAACCTCTGGTGGGCGAGACCCAAACCCTCCCCAGATTGTCCCATCACTGGGATTTCGGCCAGGCTGTGACTGAGACTAAACCTCAGTCTCTTGTGCTCCGGTTGGTTGATGTTTCCCATCATTTCCCAAGCGCTCCTTGGGTTTCTCCATCCCAGCGGAATCAGCGTGAGCACACCCAGAAACAGAGGGAAATTCGGATTTATTCCCAAACCGCGGGGCAGCGCTGCTTCATTTACCAGGCGGGCAGGAGATTTCCTTGATCTGGGTTGTTCGGGGTGGTTTTTTTCTCTTAGGATTTATGGTTCCCCTCGCTTTTCCAGATCGATTCGTGGTGCAAGGAGAACAGCTACGTGATAGCGGGGTACTACCAGGCGAACGAACGCGTGAAGGATGCCAGGTGCGTTGGGCCAACATTTCCTTGTGTTTGCTCTCGCAGCTCGTACCTTGGACTCTGCCAGCAGCCGTCACTCCCGTAAATCAGGAGCGTTGATTCCCCCCGGCCACTCCTTGAACCCGTGCCAGCCCCTCGGATTGCAGTTGTCAGGGAAAAAAAAAAAGCCAAAATCCGCAGGGTTGTCTGCGCGTGCGGCGTGGATCTCGTAAAGTCTGGCGCCTCCCGGGATCGCACGGGAAGTCAGGAGCGACCTGATTCGTTCGAAATTTTTTAATTGTCGCTGAGTTTTTTTGGAGAATTTTCTTACGTGGTAAAGAAGTGGAGGATGATGTGGGGCAGGCAGTGATATGTCTCATTTATCACTGCTTTGCCTCAGGATTAATCATTTTCTTCCGCTGCTGGCTGGCTCAGATCACTCACTATAAACAATCAGGGACCTTCCTGTGGAGCCACAGGTTAATTTTCCATGTTTTATTCCATGTTTTCCCCTCTATCTATTGGACAAATCCAGGATTGGGACTAGTTGGAATAAGAACAACTAATTTAAAGTATTGTGCTGTGTTCCCTGGAAGTGTCCAGGGTTGGATGGGGATTGGAGCAACCTGGGATGGTGGAAAGTGTCCCAGCCATGACAGGGGGTGGAATGAGAGGATCTTTAAGGTCTGTCCCAACCCAAACCCATGCTGATCAGATTCCAGTTATTTATTAATGTATATTCAGATTCTATTATGTTTTTTAAGGAATATTTGTGACATCTGACAGGGATAAAGGCATTGTTTGTCCTCTCCTTATAAATCTGCTGCACACATTTTTAAGGAGTTCATTCAGTTCATTCATTACAGTTCATTCCCTTTGAGGTTTGAAAGGATAACCCGGGCTTGATGGTTTTTTAAAACTTCAGTTTAATTTCTGAAGACACCACACAGAGGTTGTCATGGGCACCACGTGGAGATTGTCACCTTTGAAACGTGACAAAGGTTTTCAAAAGTTACCAGATTTTGGTAGGGAAATTG